>CAHIKZ030001533.1:0-35000 GCA_903632075.3 Acanthosepion pharaonis | reverse complement strand
TTTTTCTAGAGAGCAGGAGTGGGAAGAGACATATCTGTAAAATTATATTAAAAGGAATATGACTTGAGCACCTTTTTTTTTATATATATATATATATATATATATAAAATTTTTAACTACCTAGTAATCTTAAAAATTTAAGAAAATATAAGTAATCTAATGTTTCATTGAATTTTAGGTATTTAGTTATAGTTATCACTCTTATTTTCTGATAATGTTGTGTACGGACATCCATATTTACAAAAAGAGCACATACAAAAAAAAAGTTTCAAAATTCTTTAAAATATCGGATGGGTGGTCACTGAATCCTAGTAAGCTTTTCCATTTATGATTAGTAAATATAGTTTTTACTTAATAACAATATCACCTAACCAAGACAAATTAATACAGAATTTTAAAAGATTTTAAAAAAAAGTGAAAACAATTCTTGTAAAAATTCATTATTCCTCAAAGAAAATAATTTTTTAATGTCAATAATATATCTTATTCATAAAAGCAATTAAAAGCCTTAATTAATTTTCTTTTATTGTATATTTTATTTTCTGATTCAGAGCAGATTTCCACTAACTGGGGGTCCTGCTTTACAAAAAGAAAAAAAAATTGAGGATTTAAATTCTACATATAGCATTAATCTGTACAAAATTAATTTCTCAAAATTAAATAAGTGGTAGCAGGGTTTAACAGGCAGGGAAAAAAAAAATTATCAAGATTTTCTAAAACATTTTTAAAATAATTTAATTCATTTGTGAAGTCCTGAAAATTTCATTAAAATCCAACAATTATTTGATCTTTGAAAGAATTTCCAAATCAATGTTTTTCACCACAAAAAGGCACTAAAATTTCCTATACTAATCTTTGGTTCACTGTTGACACAAAAAAAAAAAATTTAACCAAAATTTCAAACATTCTAAAAAGGATTAAAAAATATAATTTAATAATCAAAAAATCCTTTGCTTTTTCCTCTAAATAAAAGATTTTATAATGAAACTGGAGTATTTTTTTACATTATGTACACTCACTTTTTAGGAAATCTTTGGAGGTACCTAGTGTCAGTGGGAGAAGCTTTCCTTTATTAAAAATATGTGGACTTCAAATAAGTGAATTTATGAAATTGAGAACCACAAAAACGGAGGGAAAACTATACTTAAAAGATCAAAGATTGTGTTCACAATTGGAGTCTATGTAGAATTTTCACCAATATTACAAATACAACATTTAGCAAAGTTAATAAATAGACATTTTTTTTTAACATATCTTGAATTATAATATCTGAACTTAAGGATAAAAATGATAATGCAGTAATTGACCACCTTTCATTCCTGGCACATAACTATATTTCTTCATATAAAGAACTACTCTTAAGCATTTTAAAAAATTGAAAAATAATAAAGATATTGTGATATCAATCCCCTTCAAGTAAACTAGTATTATCATCTTGAAAAGGTCCTCTAGATTAGTCATATTTTAAAATCTTTGATGTATAGGGGCAATGTCAGTAAAATCAGTTAGAATATGTTTTATGGTATATGCCTCCAGATATGCATCCATCCAGGATATTAGGAGAAATGAGTGGGTGATATGGGTGTATTCTCTTCTGATTCTTGATAGATCTGAGATCATCAAGCCATTTCCAAGGATGGGTATAATTTTGTAATGTTTATTGTTTGAGTCAGAGATCCATAACTCTTGCCACTTGTTTAGAATGTATGAATTTATAGTTGCTTTCAAGTAAGTATAGGGTTTTCAAATTTGAAATATTCATTTTAAGGATTCCTTTGCAGCCATGTCTGCTTTTCCATTTCCACAGTTGCCAATATGGCTAAGTATCCAACATTGTATTTTTTCAAGAATTCATAGTGGATTTCATCAGGGCCAGCAGTAGAGTTAAGTCATTTATTTTGGTATTCCAGTAGTTCTGATAAAGAGAACAGTCAGTTGTAATTTTTGTTGCTTGAATAGAAGTTTAGTTTCTTCTGTTAATTTCTTTTAATATCCTGGAATTGTTTGCAATAGTTATTTGATAATAATTTTTGCTGGAGATTTTACAAATCATCTTTCAGACTTGGTTTTTGCATTGGAAAAAATATTTTTCAATTCAGTTCACTTGGAGTTTCTTATTGTACTTCATGCTTTAGCTTTACTAATTTTGAAAAGGTTTTGATTTTCAGGTTGGTTGCAGTTTAAATTAATGGAGTGCATCATAATATAATAGCTTTTTTACATTCATCTATCAAACCATGGTCTGACATGATTTGGGTTTTGATTCTGGTGTGCATTATACTGAAATAAATAGGAATGTTTTTGTTTTGTAAAGTGTGTGATAGCATCTTCATTATTTATGTCTTTGGTGTTTCATTTTATTCTGGGATCAGTTGGGTGTGATATATTTCCTTAAAATAATTCTTAGCCAGCTCTTTTTCTAAGGTTCCAGCATGGAGTTAGGTGTTGTCATGTTTGCCAGTATTATTCAGTAGCAAGTGACGCATCCCTTAGAATGAAGCCTATAGTTGAATAGGTGCCTGTTATATATGTATGAAACTTGTTATTGGATACAGGTTGGTTTATTTTCTATTGTTTTACTTCTTTTATCCATGCTGATGCTTCCCAAAAATATGCTGTGGCTGTAGAAATATGTTTAACTATGTAGTTGCAGGTGTGATTATATGAGGAGTAATATTTGATACTGATTTCTTGGCTATCTGTTTAGGTGGGTTTCTTGTAGGTGAACATTGGTGGGATTTAGGTTTGTTAATAGTATAATCGGGTCATTTAGATAAACCACAAATTATTTTGTATCTTATGGTTATTGTTTAGATCTACTTTTATGTCAGTGTGTAATTGTGGCCTATTTGTCTCCAGTTTTTCTTGTGGATTATTTTATTTTGTTTCTATTTGATTTGTTTAGTTTTTTTTCCTTGAGATTTTTATTTTGAAGGAGGTTGTTGAATGTCTTGAGTTTTGTGTATGGTTTTTTGGCAAGTGATCATGTTCTTAGAGTTGTTAGTGAAGAGCTTCTGGATTGCAATCAGTGTTGAGATGGTGATCTTTGTGTTTTTAGTTCTATTTTTAGTTCAATTGAATTTTGAGGGAATTTCAATCTTAGTTGGAGGTGATGAGGTGCATTTTAGAGTTTCTTCATTTGTGCATGATATAAAGGTTCCTATTAAATTCTTAAGTTCATTGATTAGTGTTCTTAGTTCTTTTTTTCTTTTTATTATGTTCAGCTCTTGATTCACATTTTGGTAGTGCTGTATAGCATAAGTTATAGAGGCTTTTTCCAGGGTAGACTTTTATGACTTTTTTTTAGATTCTGGGGAAAAGGTGTTTTTTTTGTTTTTTTTTTTTAATTTCTACCTTTTCTTTTCAATCTTTGCATATTTGTGAGTATGCCAGATGACTTCCTCTCACATTTCTTACATTGGATTTTGACAATCATTTCTTCATGATCAGTGTCTCCATATCTTGCTCACACTGAGTCCCTAGTACATCAATCTTTATGATGCCCAAACCTTTGACAGTTGAGACACTTGTGTGCTTGAAAGATATGTGTATAATAGAACATTCAATTTTTATTATGTCCATCTTTTCTGATAGTTATTCTTTTTATATTTTTCATTTTGGTTTCTTAGAATTGTTTTTATTACTTCTATTGAGCATAGAGCAAGATCAGGTAGGTCTTGATTTTGAGTTTATTGAAAATTTTCCATTCCAGGATTTTTCCTGTTTAAGCTCTTAGATAACTACTATTATAGTTACACCATTTTGTTTAATTTTTGTTTTTTTAAGTCTGTTGATATTGTCTTTTTGACACGGTAATAATTTTGTTATTGGAGATTCTTCAAGAGATTCCAGTACTATTAATTTAGGTGGGAGGAGTTTTTTTTGAAGGTTCACTTTCAGAAATGGATTTGATGTGAGATCATTGATTTTATTTTATTTTTATTGTGCTATAGGTCTGTTTTTCAACATCCTTGCTGAGAATGTGGAATTTGTCTTGTGGTGAAAGCCATTTTCCCAGCCATCCCAAGTATGGTATACTCATATCAGTGCATAGCTGCATTCATCTGGGTATTCTTTCATTCAGATAGGTGGAGCATCAGAAGTTGATATTGCTCTGACCGCCTGTCTAGCCCAAATGGTGTATTGCCGTTTGTTCGCCCAAGCCATGGACTACTCAGCCACATTTATATATATCCCGTTCTCAGGCATTATTAATTTATTGTATTTCAAACTAATGCCAATTGGCTGAGGAGATGGTCTTACTAATTAACAGTCAATGTATTCATGGCCCCAACTGAAAAAATTTAGGGAATAACAAAAATAAATCCCATTTTTTTCTTTTTAATTTAGAATTTTGAACTACTGAATTATCTTCTCTTTCTAAAAAGTTTCAATTATTGTCTATTACAAGTCTGTATTATACTGTAGCACTTGAATTTAAAAATTAAATCAATGTTAATTTGTTTTGAATGAAGAATACGGACAAGAACTTTCAATAAATATAATACATGCACATTGATAGGATGCTTTTTAAAGTCCACTTTACCTTGACGTGTGGATATTCAGAAAATATCAATGACAAATCAATATTAATCAGATTTTTTTTTCACATTTTTCTTTTATCAATTAAAAAGTTTTTAAACTTGATTTTCACAATTTATTGCTTTCATTTTTCATTTTGTTTTAAAAACTTTTCATTTTTTTGTTTGTTTTGTGTTTTTAATTTATTTTTTCCAACTAATGAATAAATATCTAAATTTGTATAGAAAACAAAAAATTTTTGTTAATTTTTTTGGTTAATTTATCCATTTTATACCGAAAAAGTTTCCTTCATTAAAAATTTCAGCATATTTTAAAACTTTTAAATTGTACATTATTATTCGAATTTGGGTTGAAAATTTGATAAAATCTCATACGTTTAATGCCCGTGGCTGTGAACGACGTCGTCTCTTTATTTGATGGTCATTATAAAAAGTGGTTGGGACATGGTTTTAAACGTGGCCATTTTCAGAATTCGCCACGGACCAGCCAAAATCTAGTTTGTCCAACATTCTCATAGTGTCCGACGAGGTTCCTTAATGAAAAAGAGGTTTTTTGGTTCTGCAGCAACCACAATTTTTGCTATCGAGAAGGTTGGGCGTGTGACAGCACCAACAAAGTTATTTTCAAAAAATAAAAATCTGCAACAAGAAAAAGATGAGCGACAACAACAGAAGCAAGAACATTACAAAAATTTAAAAAGCCAAAATCAACAAATAAAACAAACACTGCCGTGAAGTTAGCAAAAGAAACAACAACAGTGTCAACAATAAAAGAACGTGCAATCTGTCAACTGAAATCACAGTTTGAACCATATATCAACAACTCAGGGAAATGCTGACCCTATAGGAGGAAGAGTTTCAATGATGGAGAGGGATAAACCAACAAAAAAAAGTTCATCAGGCGGCGTGCAGGAAGGTTCTTATCATGTCTACAGAGCCAGGTCCCGAATTTGTCCCTGCCATTTATTCACAGGGACAAAATGAAGGCATTATCCCAAAGTCAGCTCCTTTCCGTCTTCAAAACACCTGGGGTCTGTCCCCATCATCATCCACCTCCTCCTTGGTCCCACATCTTTCACAGGTTGCTCCTTCATCTAATTATACCCTACCTGTCTGGGATTCCCAAATCCACATTGAAATGTCTTTTTCTCTGAAGAGACTGCTGGTATGGACATGAAAGGAGCTGGAAGGACCTGACAATCACAATTTTGGTTTACTAGTCCATTATTTAAATTGGGCCATTTATCGATGGAACTTTGGTAGGGGATTTACTCAGGGACAAAGTCTGTCATTAAGCCTCTTGGTTATTGCGTTGCCTGTTAAAAGGGCGTCATTGAGGATTTATGATGTTTGGTGCTCATCAACCTGGATGTTTCCGATCGTCGTCAATATTTCGTGTTGACAAGGAACAGTCAACGTTAAAGATAGGGATGAATATTTCCTGTCCCAGGCCTGTTGTTAAGTTCTCGTGTAAATTCTCCAGAATCTCCTTCAATTACAAAAGGGTGGACAGTAAGGTGAAAAAGTCCCAAAAGACCCACCTGTTTGTCACAACATGAAAGTAAAAAATTGAAATAAAAAACAGCATCAGGGACAATCCAAGAAATCTTCAACAGTGGATTATGTCCAGTATGGTTGATTCCATTTTCAGGAAAACATAAACCCTCAAAAAAATTCGTTAAGGGCATTGTGATGGATGCCTTCCGGTATTCCAGTCGGAAAGCCTCCAATTGCGTTCGGTGAATGTCGCCTTTTTTTTTCAGAAAACTCAAAATTTGTTTGCAACGTTGGATGCTTGTATGCCGAAAAGAAACTTTGTCGTCTATTCAGCATATTCATCTATTACAGGCCGGAGGTGTTTCAAACAATTTTCAAAGGCCAATTTCTAATTCACAAGTGGAATTTGTTTAAATTCGATGCCATTAAAATCCGTTGATTGATGCCATCATTTTCCGACACGTTTGAATCAACAACAACATATTAACATCTTCATTAATGAAGAGTCTGGTCTCTTTGGGCAACACAACCGTTCCTGATTATGATTTGGTGTGCAAAGACCGAATGGAAGGCTGGATGCCGTTCTCGAATATCCAAGTCTGGACAAGAAATGGGCCCTCAATGAAAAGCGGGAATCCGGGCGATCGCCGTTTGAAATCTGATTGGCGAGTTTTTATTGTGTTTTATTCTTGGGAGGACTTCCCCAAAAAGTGGGTGGCTCAGGGTAGGCAGTTGCTAGTGGCAAGGCGGTTATTGCAGATTACCAATGGATGGGATGAAACATCAAAGATTATTCCTCCACCACTTTGTTAATTAATAAGGCAAACATGGTTTATAGGATAATATGGTGAATGGTTGGTGACAAGAGTCATTCCCTGGGTGGACAGGGATATCCGTGGCGACAGGAGTTGTTGGGTCCGGCAGCGTTGTCATATTCGAATAAAGTGTTGGCACAGTCCTAGTAATGATACTGGCATATTTGAGAGCATGATTAACTTCATGCAGATTAGTGAACCTGGGCGCAGTCTAGTAACAATAGTGGGAGATCCATCGAACGGTTTGTGTTCACGGTCCGATTTTCACACACCTTTTTTTTGAATTTAAAATGAACAATGGTCGACATGACGATAGGTTGATGGCGAATGGCGGTCTTCTTCTGAATCTAAAACTTAGGAAGAACCGTGGATTGACCAAGATGTGACAATCACCAAAACATCCCTGTCAGACCTTTCTTTTTTTTCACCATAATAGCTCAGTTGGCTGGATCTGCTCAACATAGAGAACCCTTTCGAGTCGACATTGCAGTGGTAGGGAGTTCTGGATGAGGACCAGGTGGGTAATCAACTTTAAAACATCCGAATATTTAAAAAATCTTTGTTCCCATTTTGACCCCTGTCCAAAACTGGTTAGTATCCATTGTGAATGCATGCACAACCTGTCGGATCAATCCATCCGTGAAACCTGTTCACTGGGAAAAAAAAAACACATTCAAACCATCTGGAGGATTTACATGGACACTCAACTCATAACAATGGTAAAATTTTCAACTCTTAAAAATTGTGGTCCCTCTGGGTTTACTTTCCATGTCGGCTGACGAGATCGACAAAGATCCGAGCAGAAGTCATGTGATGTTGGAGAAAAAGAAGAAACAGGCCCATCCGATTCCTACGACCTATAGTTTATTCTTATTCACCAAATCAAGACTTTAAAAATTTGATTAGTCAAGACATTTGATTGGGTCGAACATCTGTTTTTTTGCCTTCCTGCAGACCACTAGACAGAAAACATATTCTTGCCGATGGATTTCTTTCTGCATCGCAGCCCACTGCTGTGGTAAAATGTCCAGCGAAATGGTTGCGTTTTTACGCTGTCCACAGTTCATCAGATTCATACACTGCCCGCTATTTTAGGCATTGTCGTTAGTAAATTCTTTCATGGCGAACTCAGGGCGTGCAGTCCGGACCTCAGAGGAATTGAAAAAAGGATGATGCCGACATCCATATCTAAACCCATTTCCCGCAGAACATTGAAAATACGATAAAATAAAGCACTGGAAATTTACAATTTAAGTATTTTCGGCAATTACAGTTAGGTTTATGGAAGATGTCCGTCACTGGGAACCTTTTTGTTGCATGACCGGTGGTGCGCATTCTCGTACATGTTGGACCCGATTTCCAGCTGAAGAAAAAATTAACGAAGTAGAGGCAAAAGTGGCGTTTTCGAGACTTGGATCGAAGGGGTTGTCTAATAAGTTAGACCTAAGGGCAGTGATTCCATTAATTATCTATCCTCTTGTCCTTTACCGTTGTTTTCATACTCAAACCTGTAAGAGCATTTGCGCGGATGATCGAATATGCTGGTCCCCCTTCAATTAGGGATGCTCCAACGATTAACAATCGACATTATCCATTGCCCTGTTTGTGATCATCCGTGTTAAAGGGGTCTGGGAATGCCGAAAATGGTTTCACGTAGGAACTGCCAGATTCGATATTGCTTCAAATTGTTTATATAAACTATGAACACTCATGGGATAAAAATTCCCAAAAATAATTTTTACCCATTGTATTATGCAGCTAGTCTTAAACATTAAATTTCAAATCATTAACTTTACATTTCAGCCGCAAATGGTGGTAAATATTTTTGTTGATGTTATAAAAAAATTATTTAATTTCCAAAATCCGTTTTATCTATTTTAATGGTTACCCTACAATGCAAATTTCCTATTTGCCGATTTTCAGGATTGCCTTAATATTCAAGATTATTCAAGTGGAATATTCTAGAATGTTTCAATAATGTTATCAGTAGTTATTTTTAGCCTAAAAATTACAAACAGAATATTCTGTAATTGATACTAGTGCAAGAAAGTTTTCATCAAGGCAAGAGGTAAAAAACTGATAAATTCACAAAAAGAACTGATTGTTAAGTTCTGGAAAGAAGGTAAAACTTACAGGAAAATCTCAGACAACCCGAATATTCCATTTACGGCCATTAGTTCATTCATTGTAAGGTATAAAAAAACTCAAAACTGCTGAAAACCAAAGAAGAACAAGTACTCTATGGAAGATTTCTGCAATATCTTTGAGGAAATTAATGTGTCAAATTAAACAAAACCCAATGGTTATAAGAGTTGCAGGATGATTTGCTTTCATCAGGAATCAGTGTCACTAAATGGACAATAAGCAATTAAATTCATAGAAACAATCTAAAATCACACCCCCCACCTCAGAAAACTCCACTGCAATTGAAAAGAGACAGATGACAGGTTGAAATTCATTCATGAACATAAGGATTAGGAAAAGTTGTATTAGGAAATAGTATTATGGGCAGACAAAACCAAAATGGAGTTGTTTGGACATAATTCTAGAAATCATGTATGGAGCAAAGATGACAATGCCTTCAAACAAAAGAACACAGTTCCAACAGTGAAATTTAGTGGTGGCAGCATCATGGTTTAGGGATGTTTTTCTGAAAAAGATACTGGCAATATATCAGTAATAGATGGTAGAATGAATGCTGCAGCATATCAAAATATTTTGGAAGAAAATTTAATGATTTTGGTTGAAAATCTTGAACTTCTTCATGATTGGATCTTCCAACAAGATAATGATCCTAATCACATTGCAAAATCTACACAAAGAAATAGCTTGCTGAAAATAACATAAATATCCTGAAATGGCCAAATCAGTCCCCAGATTTAAATGTTGTGAAGTAAAGTTATGATAACAACAAAGATGAAGACAATAGTCTGAATTTAGTGCAAATAATAACACCTCATCCCAGAAGTTCAGACAGAAAACAGCATAACAGTGGGAAAAAAAAAAAAAAAAAATAAGATGTGGGTGGATATGCATAACAGATAATCAATTTTCTGGGGCCTTATGATATGTTTTAAAACAGATTTTTCCAAAATGCAAAGGAAAAGCAATGTGAAACCTGCTGAAGTGGAGATGATTAAGGCTGTTTTTCAAAAAGGTATGGGTTTAAGATGCTTCTACTCACCTATTTCATGTTATTGACATGCTTTTCATCATTTGAAGGGTAAAAATTTCAACTTTTTCCACAGTTACTAGATTTTTTTTCTCTATTAGTTCAATAATCCTCGTGATCATTTGTCTTATTTTTATTTCTGTTTTTGATTACCTGAAGCTATATTTACCAACTTTACCTTTTCTATTCCTTTATTTTTTTTTATCAATTGATAGTTTAGGTGTTAGTACTGTCAAAAAGGTAGTATAGATTATTTTTAATGTCATAAATAATGACTTCATTATCTCCAAATATTTTAGGCTTAAATCCTCAATTATATTTTTATTTTTCTTTCTGCTACCTTTTTCCACACTTATCAAACTTTTTTATCTTTATGATTATTTATGCATGACTCTTTTGTAATCTGTCTTGCTTTCATATGTTTAGAGAAAAAAAACATTAATTTTTTGGGGAAGCTTCTAAAACACAATGTATGTAATGTAAAGGTTGTCATACCCAGGGGTGATAGTGAGGACAAGCTCCCACTGTCTATAAAATTCTCTCATGGCATACATCTTAAATACTCTGATAAGTATATCCAGCTACAAACCAGAGAAAGGTGCAAAGAAGCCTCATAAACAGCTGCTTCAAATAGATGGAGTTCATCAGCTTGAGAAGGAAAACCATGATTTTAAACCTTCACTGTTAAGGCAATGGTAGTAAATCCAAACAGAAAATCCAGAGTGGAGCCCCAAAAGTAGTTGATTGTCAGTTGACAAACCTTCCGGCAACTCCTATAGCTAAGCTGGCCCCAAATATAATACCCTGTATTCCTTTGGATCTTGTTAGGATGGCCAAGAGGGGAGCCACGTAGTCTCCATATACCATTACCCAGGCCTGCACCTCGGAGGTTACTCCAGTCTCCCTACCCAGTGAGAGCACAAGATGAGAAACAGCATTTTACAGGTTATAAGTTCATGCTCAACTGGTACAGAGTTAGACACCACAGTTTGTTTTCAATGGTGAGAGGGATTACCACTGGTCAACTGCCCACATCAGCCAATGCAGCTCTCAGTCAGTAGGGTGTTGAATTGCTACAGTCTGCCTGCTTCAGTTGGTGCCTGGAGCTTATAGCCTCTAGCTTAACAAGCAGATTGATAACCATTCACCAAACAAACAGCACAAAGGAAAAAGGATGAAGAATTCAGCTCAGTTCCGACCACACACACCAAACATGACCTCCAACAACTGATTAATTAGTCAGTTCAACAATGCCTCTAAGGAATTTGGGATGACTATTAGCATTAAAAAACAAAAAAAAAACAAAAAAAAAAAAAAAAAAAACACACACACAAGTTGTTTTTACATCTCCATCAATCAGCAAAAATGACCTGCTGCTTGAAGTCACAGATCACTTCACATAGATGTAAATTGACAACCACATTGCCAAAGCAGTAACAGTGATGGCCAAATTGAGCAAGAGAGTATGGGATGACAGCCAGCTGATCTTGGGCACTAAAAGTATTCCAGGTATGTATCCTTACTACTCTGCTTTACGGCAACAAAACGTAGATGACAGACACCAAGCAGAAAAACCACCTGCTGCCTATGACATATCTTCAGAATCACATGGAGAAACAAAGTTACCAACACGACTGTACAAGCAAACTCATGGAGCAAACATCTGTCAATGTCACCTTCAATGACTGGATAATGTACATTGAATAAATGACGCCTGTATACCAACAGACATCATGTATGGTAAAATGGTCATGGGACATGAGATTTCAAGGATGTTTGCAAGAGAGACCTGAAACTCACAGGCATCAACTCAGGTAGCTGGGAAAAGATATCAGATAATTGCAGCAGTTGGCACCATGCTTTTCAAGGAGGTGTCATCAAAGATGGGAAAAAACAAAACTAACACTTCATTCGACATTCCAGTTGTGTCACATCTGCGAAAGAGACTACAATTATTGGACTGTTAGACACTGCTTACAAAAGCACTGAATTTTGACCAAATAGGACATTACCATTATCTCGCAAGATAAATGAATGCCTATAACTACTAACTACAGTCTATTAATTCATTAACTGGAGCTGGCAGGTATTTCCATTATTGAAATCCTATGACTAAACTTTTAATAAGTTTATGCCACAGTTAATAGATTAATGGAATGATATTCCAAATCAAAAGTTATCAAGTAACTGAGAAAAATTTTTTTTCTTCACTTTGGCATTGTTTAGGGAAGAAAAAAAAATTACACCTTTCAATGATAGAAAGCGCTACTCTTTGCCATGAAATCATTGAATATGAAACAATGAAAATTTGATATCACTTTATGAAATTCACTTTATAAACTAAAATGATTTATAAACTAACATTTCTACTAATTTTGTAATAGGTTTTATATTAATGAATATGTAACAAAAATGTTAAAATTAAAATTTTCAGTTATTGTTTTTATTTTTTATAAAAAATATTGTCTCTAGTCAATGACATATGCAATAAGCTTTTTAATTTCTTTCATCTTAAAATGTAAAATAAAGTAAGTAAATTTTAATCTTACAAATATATTAATGATGATAGTTCATAATTTAAAAAAAAAAAAAAAAATACCTTTAATTCAATTTTAAGTTGATAAGTGATTATATAATGATCTTTGAAAAGATTAAAACTATATCACATATTTACTTGATCAATCTCCTGCAAAAGTTCTGCCTGTTTTTCTTCTGTGTCACTTGCTAACACATCAGTGCTCCATGCATCACTAGCAGTTTCAGATACTTCAGATACCGGCTGTAAATTAGACAAAAGAAAATTTAAATCTTCATGTCTTATGCAACAAAGGATATTGGTATAGAAAGATTACAAAGTTGTGTCTGTATTTTTTATTTTTAAAGATTTACTGTAAATATTAGATGACTAAGTTTGTTCTTTTTGTCAGTAGGCTTTAGTAGTGTTTTAACTTATTTAAAACTGTCATTTTTGAATATCAGCATGTCTTTTGTCAAAATTGGTACATTTTTGTTTATTAATTTTAACATTGAAGATAGAAAAGAATCGGCTGCACTTCCAGCATCTTATACATTTCTTTTTTTTTTTTCAGAAAGGTGAAAATGCAATGCAAACACAAAATAGGAAATGTGGTAGTGTATGTGTATATTGATGATAAAGCAAATGATTAAACATAAGAAAGTAGTTTACGAAATTTAATGCTGGAGATTTTTTGGAACAATGCTCTACTGCCAGATTAGTTTGAGCAGATAGCATTCAGATCAAGAAATTACTTGAAATTAATCAATATTGCACAATGTGAGAAATAGCAAACACTCAAAATATAGAAATCCGTGAAAACCACTTACACAGTAATTATAATATTAGCTGTTATATAGAACATTCAGCATTTATTAACCAAGCAGCTAGTACTATTGTCGGTTGAAATTTATAAAATCTTTGTCTTAAAAATGTTTTTTAAGAAAATAGGTTTCTCAAGTCCAAGAGCTGTTATCACTCTTTCCATTATTGATGGGGGTTTCCTTCCTAACTTTTGATTTAAAATATTGTGGAAGGTCAATGTCTTGATTATGTCTTTATTTTCTCCTGAGTTAAATGGGATATCCATTTTAGCAGTTGCAAGTTCCCAAGATGTAGTTTCTGTTATTTGGTACAATTATTTTTGTAATACTGATGTTATTGTAGTATAATTTAAAATAAAAATAATAGAAAAACTAAAAATTAAATAAAAAAAAAAACAAAAAAACAACAACAATATCATAAAAATATGTTCACACTTGTTTCAGTTACTGGATACATAAACATTTAAATAATGGCATTATACATTTTTGAAAGTTAATTTAAACTTAAATTAAAATTTGATTAAAAAAAGGTAAATATCTAAATGTATGAAAGACAATAATACATTATGGTAAATAATACTATTGTAAGTTGAATAACTTACTTCAGTAACTCCCAGTAAATTCTGTCGTACCATTTCTTCTGTGACTTCTTCTAATCTTTCTAACTGATTCTGATCAGGGCCTTCAGAATCACTGGCCAATACATCTGTACTCCATGTATCACTGACAGTCGATTTGGTTTCATCCTCTGCAGTATGAATGAATTTTGTTATTCTAAAATTTCAAAACACTTGTAACTTAATAACTTTTTCATCTTAATTTCAGTTTCTTATATTGACTTTCAAACCAGATTCTGTAACTGTTAGTAACACAGATCAGAAATAAAATGCTCTTTAGATGTCTAATACAGGAACTGAGTAGGCATTCAATATGAAATAAAAAGTTAAAGAGTCAAAACATGCAAAATTAATAAACAGTGGTCTTAAGCTCAAGATAAGCAATGTCAACATAAAATAAACATCCCACTATCTATTCAGCAACTAAGAATATAAGCCTCCAGCAAGACCTGAACTCTGATCCCTTTTCCTCAAGAGGCATGTCAACATTACTGACTAAATCTTTCTCAATCACCTGATCTAAGAAATTACAGAAAATATTACTTCAATAGCTATTGTAAGAAATTAAAATATTACACTAGAATCCTTGGAAAACTATATTTCATTATCTTTAACACTAATGAACAAAATCACTTAAAAATTGCAGTTTTGTCATTTTATTCTGCAAGCAATATAAAAGAATTTTATTTTTGGTCATATTTAAAATAAACTTACTGAATTATAAAATAATTAAAATCCTGTCACATTCTACCAGGTCATTTAAGTAAAATAACTATAGCTCATTTAAATATATCAAATAAAAATTTAAAAGATTGAATTAAATCAGTTTATAGTGAAAATTATAACCATGCATTTTAATTGTATAAACAATTAAGCAAAGGCCAGAGAAGGAACCTACTTTCTAACTCTGCTTTAATTTCAAATTTTCCAAATCTCTCAGTGACATCTTCCCGATTTTGCTTTTGGACTGTCTCTGGTAGATCTGGTGCTCTTCTTTCCTCAACACTTTCAGCTTGTGACAGAGGAGTATCACGTCCACTAACATTGGGTGTACCACGGCCACTGACATTAGCAGAAATCATGTCAGAAAAATTGTCATTATCATTTTCCAAAGAACCAACAGAATGACTTGAAGCAACTTCAGAAATTGCCTCTTGAATATCACTTGTATTGCCTGAAAATAAATAAATAATAAATAAATGTCATATCTAAAGTTTTCACAGATCTTTTCTTAGAATTTACAAAGTATTTCTCCTTTACAGGAAGCCATATAAGATGACAGTATTTTTATTAACTAAGTACACAAATGCTACCAAGATATGCTAATCAAATGATAATACATATTTGGAAAGGAATGTGAAGAACTAATAATTGGACTCATCTTATTCAGATACATGTTGCATGTGCTAGTTTTGAGTGTTGTCAAGTACAGTGTGTGGAAAAAATACCTTCCACATAATGGTAAGACATTAGTAGTAATGGTGTCTTCATTTAGCTAATATCTTCACCATTATGTGAGGGGTATTTCTACCACATTCTGTACATATCTATGATTTTATAATTTAATGCTGCCCCAATAGAAGCAATCCACAAATCTTATCAAAGACTTGTGCCAACACAGAAAAATATTGAATAAGACTGAAAAATGACTGAATTGCATACTACATTTTTGTATATATTTTATTTTAAGGTTTTAATATTTTTTTTTAAAAAAAACTTTCCTGGGCACAAGCTCCTATATAACATTAAAATCCACACCATTTTGGCAAAACCAAAAATAACACTAAAAACACATTCAATTGTAGCTTCTTAATCTTATTTATGCTCCTTATTTTTTTTTTAACATATATTCCAGAGAAGATGGTTCCCCGCTCTTTTCTTTCAGATATGGCCTACCTGATTTCATAGTCTTTCAACATATAATATAAAAAGGAAAGAAATGGATTTGAATGATGAAGCAGTAGTGCATCAACATTAAGTTTCTGCATGAAAAAAATTTGAAAGTATAAAAATATTTGTTCATTTCTTTCCTCTTCTAAATGTTTTTTCAACCACCTGTCTCCTGTAAATTAGTAGTTTTTATTTGCTAGTTTCATTAAGTACAAACCATGAAAATGACATCCACAAGACAAATATCCCACCTATATTTTCATCTACTTCAGTAGTCAGCAAAATCCTAGACAAATAACATGTGCTTCCATATTTACTTCTATTTGTATGTATATTTTTTTACTCTACTTGAAAATTATTTTTGAGTTATATGTGCAAATTGCCAAAGTAACTGAAAAGAAATTTATAAGGGCTATAAATAAACATATCCTATAATTAAGAATTAAGTCATTAAGAATAAAGGTTTAAAATAAGTTAATATTTCAGAGTCTGTCAATGTAAATAATATTCACTATTTCAGTTAGTATTGATAAAATACTTTTGTTTAGAGGACATTAAAGTATTCACAGTATCTTTGTGAAATTAACGAATATTCTTTTCCCCATTTAATTTCAAAACCAAGAATTTGTCTCAATTTTAACTGAAAGAAACGTTTGAAAAACATCTTTGGATTTTCATCATTTTCCTCTTGTTGAAACTCCAACAATTCAATGAAGACAACATTCAAATGATACAAATTGGTTTAATTGTAGACTGATTCTGCACATTCATTTTTGAAACAAGAAAAACAAATATCAAAAAGCCATAAAAATATTTTTTGACCAATCAGAAAAGATCCAGGCAGCTTTAATCAATAATTCTAGAGCCACTTAAACACTATAACAACCGCCATCAATTTCACTTCAGGATAAAGGCTTATAGAAGCTACCATGGTCATTTTTCTGGCCCTTGGTAATTTTGGCTGGGTAAAGCCAACAACCAAAGACAACCACAAAAGGTATCAGGAGTCCAAAGTTGACATCTCATTCCTTTTCTGTCAGTGTGAGTTTTGGTGACCTAGATGACACAGGTCAGCAAAGCACTTTCATACTCATCAGTACTGAAGCTTGCACAAGTTTTTTTTTTTTTATTTTTAATTATAAGAAATCAAAATAGATGGATACTGATTTTCTATTTTTTTGTTCAGAAAACAAACTGTTGAGCTTACCTATTGATTCCTGATCTTGTGGAAAAGAGAATCTTGTTCTTTTCTCGTGGGTTTCTGCAACTCCATCTTCATAAGTAGGAGAACACTGATAAGTTACTCGACGGCGACAACGCTCTTGTTCTACAGACAAAACCTGTAAAGATGAATCACAGACAAAAAGAAAATCAGAGTCCAACAATTGATAGAAAAAAAAATAATAGAAAAAAAAATTAGGAGAGATTTCCAAACATTTTATTTTTGATCTTAATTCAAATGTTTAAAAAAAATTAACTCTGATATTAAATTTTAATTATAGCAATAAAAACACATGGTATTTCAAATCATATAATATGCACTTAAACTTAAAAAAAGAAAGTATAATCATCTAAAAATACAAAATATGAAATCAAGTACCTTTATGTCATCAAGAAAAAAATGTAGTATTGTGCTAAATAATCAAAATATGAGAAAAATACTAGCAAAAAAGAAAAATTCCAAGTTAGTAATTAATTAAAATCCCACTCCCTCATAGCAATAAAAAGTTTAAAAAATATACCAATTATTTTCCAATTTAGGTAATATGGCTGATAAATTATGAGATCTAAATGACAATGTTGATCTGTCATCAATGTGTCCATTTTTCTTTAAATTTCTCCCTAATAAATGGGTTGTGGTAGTTGACTTTCTTGTAAATATTGAAATTCGAAAACTCACACATTTTATAAACATCCAAGAAATACTCTATTTCAACTGATAAAATATTTTAACAGGAATGTTAGTTTTAAATTAAAATATTTTAAAATTTATACCAATGTATATAGAAGCTTCTACACTGAAAAATATTTTAATTTACTAATGTATCCATAAATTGACCTACACAACAAAACTGCTTCAGCTATGCCATCACAAGGCTAAAAATGTAAACTCAATTTATTGTAATAATTCATTATGCTTTATAATTGCTTAAAATTGATCATCCCCATCTCATTTGACAAGTTCTAAAAATGTACTTGTTCTATTAACTGCTGCACAAAATTGTAAAATCATCGGCAAAATTTGTGTGATATACAAATGTATTCTTGACTGGTGTGGCAGGGAAACATTAATTTATATAAATGGAATACAAAATGTAAATACTAAATATTAGGATTTTCTCCGAATGCCCATAACCTAGTTCTAGTTAATAGTGTTACATGTGTTGACAGCTACATCATATATAGGTAACTTGCTAAAAAAGAAAAATATTGTAAAATTTAAATATTTTAATAAAGACTTCAGTTCTTAAAAACAATTTCATCAACTTTAAACTAAAACTTATTAGAAATAATATCTTTATATTTTACTGGAACATGATGAGCAAATATTTAGGATTCTAATATCTGGTTAAGAAAATTTTGAAAATTCAAAACATTTATAATTTGAAAGCAAGTAACAAAATAGAAAAACTCACTTTAAAATTGGCATTATACCAGGACATTCATTAATTATATCCAACATAAAATATAAGCATATATCTGTAATATCATAACAGTTTTCTTGATCATTCTGATCAGTATTTAAATAGCTTTACATTCATATCATCAATATTCATTAAAAATTTTATTGAAATAATATAAATTCCAAAATCTCTTGTCAAACCATTACAAAGCATTATGAAACAATTTTTGCAAATAGTTTAATACATAAGGATTTCATATGCAAATATACAACATTTATATACTATTGTCTTCTAACCTAGTGAAAAAAAAAAATTTCAAATAAGTTTTAAGAAAAAACTAAGTAACAAGTAATAATAAGTAACAAACATTAGTTTTTTTTTCTGATATTGAATTTTCTTACTTATTTTGACAATAGTTTTAACTTCATTTTTTGTAATAGCTTAATACAAAAAGGTTATTCTTTAAAGAAGAATATCAAAAAATTGGAAATATAACTTCTATGTATATGTATATGACATTTTTTTAGCATATAAATAAATTTAATCCCCCTCTTAATCCATTTGTGAAAGTTCAGCCATTAAGTTACAACATACCACCATAAATATTAAATTTAAACATATGATGTAAATATCATGTGTGCGTGTGTGTGAGAGTATACACAAACACAAGGTTTAATGAATGCAGCTACTAAAAGCATCATCATAGTGTCTGTCAGGACATCTTTCTCATCTAGATTCCTGAATTTCGCTCTGTCCAATGTATTCATCAATTTACGGCCCCAAAACAAAAGCACCAAAAAATTAATCAATTTTAGATTTCTCATCAGTACATATTAAAAAAATGATAACGTAATATATATATATATATATATATATATATATATATATATATATATATATATGTATTTATATATATATATATATATATATATATGTATATGTGTGTATATATATATATATTTCATATATTAACTCCAGGACATAGTCCGACAATTTATTTATTGAAGACATTTTTTATGTTTAACGTTCTTTTTATAGATACAAGTATTTAAGTAAATGCAAATGTTTATAATAAACAGTATTAACATTTAAAGGCCTTAAAAGTCATGAAAAATTTTCCTTAATTCAATGCCTTGATCATCGTTGAAAAAACGATGTTCCGTAAAGGATGCAGGTTCCCCTAACAAGGACGAATATTTTCTATCGTTATATATATTTCTTTTATATATACATAAATATATGAGCATTTTTTTCATTTAATATTTTATATATTTTAACACATAAATATATATATATATATATATAAACGCATATATTAAACTATAAATATATGAATATATATATTTTTAAAATAACAATATCTAATTTCTAATAACGTTAAATACTTATATGCGTTCAAAAAGGGGTTGTGTATTGCGTGCATAGACAAAAAAATTAAAATTCGGTTTAAAAACCTTAAAACCAAAATATACTGGAAACGATGACAAAAATATTCAATGGTTGATTTTTTTTGGTATTGTTCCAAAAATCTTCACGGCTTATGTTTTTGTTTAATTTTTTTTTGTTTTACATTAAAATCGTTCTGTAATTCCTGTTTTCCTGTCTCTGCGTTTTTCAAAATTGGTAAACCTCCATTTAAAACAATTGCTACAATAAAGCTTATTCTTATCCTTTATTTTATTAATTTTTTTTCCTTACAGACCATCCCAACGCGGCGACAGAATTTAACAATGGTTTGACAGTTATTTGCTTGCCTGGTCTCATACGCCGAAAATTTCTCTTTCCAAATATAGTAATCATATTTATACGCATGCTTGCGACAAATTCCCAACAAAGCACAAACTGTAAAATCAATCCTTAAATCCCTGCATAAACTCTCTCAACATTAACTTGTTGTCTATTTTTTTTTTTTCTGGATGTCTTTTATACATTTACGTGGTCTCATCCTTTTGCAAATCAAAACGACGTAGATGCGACCAATCTGAAAAAAATGAATATAATTGAAGAACATTGTAACATGCATTAAAACCATCTAAATCATTTGGGGTTTAAATGATGCATTCAGTATTAGAAAAAGAAATCTAACAGAATTTCAGGCTGCGTGTCTGGCTATGATAAAGGTACATCAATCTATGGAATTTTGTCTTTAATTCTTATTTTACAATCGTTAAGCGTTGTCGATCAATAAAAACCATGTTTCTGAAAAAACCGTCATTGAATGCAAGGCGTAAATCACAAAAATGAACCCCGAAAAATAAAATCACTTTTCTTTTTTTTTTAAACAATTTAGCAAATGACTTTAGCCATGAAAAAAAAAATTGCAGAAGTTTATCCAAAGTGTTACAGGAGACATGATGAAAAAAAATAATGTTTGCTTTTCAAGACCAATGTTTTTTTCTATGGTCATATTGCCTTTTTCCAAAATCAAAATTCGGCAATCATTCCTGAAAATTTTGCCAAATGTAAGGAATCAAATAAACGGTTTCATCGAGGGGAAAAGTAACGTCATGGTTTTCCTCGAATTTTATAATGTAATAACTTAGTTTTTGTTTGAAATTTCATTAGCCTTCATGTGATCCAGTTTTTTTTGAATGTATAACAAAAATTATGAGAAAGAGCCATAGATCATTCTAGATAGCCATCCATTAATTAGATACCAATGTGGATGACTCAACATTTTCCAAAAAAATCTTGTATTTTCTAAAGGTTAAATAATATAAAATTTAGCCAAATGTAAAAAAATAAAATAAATAAAATTATGCGGTTTCTTTTTTTCTATGGATTTTTTTTTTCCAATTTCTTTGATGATTCTGTGGCTGCAGTCAAACAAGCCAAAATTTTCGAGTTTGTCTTTTCATGGTTGTCGATTCCAATGGCAGGCCGATGAATTAATTTTTTTTCTAAATCCTCATATATTTTAAAATGTATTAAAATCGCTTTCAAATAATAATTTTTAGAAAAAATAATAAACACATCGTTTAGATGTTAGCATTGGATTTTCTGATTTCGGAATAGATATATAAATGGAAAAATAAAGATTATATATCAACCATTAAATAATCTGTTTGGATAATCTGTGTGGAATTTTTCCTTTAAAAAATAAAAAATGCTGTCTGTAATCAGTGGCTAGAAACAAATTTTTACAAGAACAAAATGAAGCATAATCTTATTTTTTTTCATATATAATAAAATATCCAAAAAATTTAAAATTACTGCAAATATAATGAAACCTTAAAATATTAAACCAGTTTGCGAAATTTCAAAACTTATTTTCGATTCCCAAACCCACTTTTTTTGAACAGTAAATAATTTTCTATATGAAAGGTCTTGTTTCTTATCAATTTTGTAAATATTTATCATTTGGCTTTGAATATTTATTTCAAATATTCATAAAGACAAATTAAAAAAAAGTTAAAAAACAAAAATTTAGGACAATTTGGACTTTGGGTAAATCTTCTATAAATAAAAGAAATGGATGTGTGTGAACTGAGACAAAAATTATGTGTATATAAAGTATAGGATGATTTGTGTATATAGATAGCCTGTGTGTGTGTGATATAATTTCGGCCGCAATTTTCGACGGTTTGCAATCAAAATTTATATGCATGCTCAAGTTAGTGGGAAGGCCAAGACCGACTTTTACATTCCCAACATCCCATCGATAGTGGAAATAATCGATTTTTTCATGCTTCTACGGCAGTTTTTGCATGTAGTTTATGATCATTTTCTACTGGCCAGAGTGAGAGCCAATAGCTGGCTGCCACGAATAGGCAGGAAGATTCTATTGGCCAGCGTGAGAGCCAACAGCTGACTGACACGAATGTTAACTAGCATGCAAAAAAAAATCGATAGCTGCATTCGTCACAAGTGGGAAAATTTAAATCTGCATGGCACTTTACTCCAATTGGCTCATTCGCTTGCTTAAACTCAACGTTGATTCTGATTCCGCAGAACTGGGTTGGGTGTGAAAAAGTATTTGTTGTTAACATTCTTTTTTCATTCGGTTTTTCCAGTTACGAGTCCTTTTTTAAAGCTGATCGTTTTGTGTTCATTTTGTTTAGTTCTTTTTCGTAACAGATTTAATGTTTAGTATAGAGCTTAGAAAAAATTCGCAGTGTGAGATAGGCAAGAAGTAAGGCATGTAGCAACATCAGCACGGCAAAGGGCACTCCTTTAAAGGCAAGGAAGGGCAAAATATTTTTAAGTCAAGTGATATTTTTATTTAATTTTAATTGGTTTTTAAAAATAAAAATTTTTTTAAAAAACTACTGCTATTTAAACATAAAAATTTTAAAAAAATTTGTGTTTTTTTTTTTTTCTATTTTTTTTTTTTTCAATTTTTTTTAAGACCAATTTTTTTATTAATTTTTTCAATTTTTTTTCTTTTTTTCAGATTCTTTTTGGGACCTATTTTATTTATAATAGGTTTTGTTTTTTTTTGTTTTTTGAAAATTTTCTTTCAAAGCACCTTTTTTAAAAATTTGTATTTTCCTTTTAGAAAGTGACCATCTAAAAAGGAATTTTTTTTTAATTAAAAATTTTTTTAAGGTTCTTTAATTTTAATTATTATTTAATTTTAAAATACAATTCAAAATTTTATAAACCGTTTTTTTCTTCAATCATTTTAAAGAAAAATATTTATTAAAATTTTTATATCATTTTTCCAAGTATATATTTTTATTTTTTTTTAATTTAAGGTTAATTTATTTACAAATTTTTTAATTAAATGATCTTTTTTTTGTTTTTTTTTTTTTTTTTTTTTAACAAAATGTCCACGGAAAATTCTTTTTTGAAATTTTAAAGGTCCCAATTTAAAAAAATTTTGTTTCAATGACAAAAATGTATTAATTTAAATTTAGTTTAATTAACATATATTTTAATTTCTGATTTTTTTTTAGGGAAAATTTATTGATTTTTTTTTTTTTTTTATTTGATTTATTCCAAATTTTTTTTAAATAATTTTTTTCTTATTTTTAAAAAGATTTTTTTTCCAAACTATTTGAAAAATTTTTCTATTCATTTTTTTCAATTCTTGATTTCCATTTTTTCAGATTTTGAATTTTTTTTTAATGAAATTTTTTTTTTAAATATTTTTCAAAATGTTTTTTTTTAATAATATAAAATTGATCCTGAAAAAAAAAAATTAAAAAAATTAAAAAATTTTTTCAAACTAAAAAAAATCTTTTTTTTTTTCATGAAATAAAACTGTCTTTTCAAAATAGTGAATATTTTTATGATTATTTTCATTTTGTTAATGGACATTTTATTAAACAAATTTTTTAAAAAAATTTTATCTTTTTTTCTTTTATTAATATTTTAGTTTAAACAAGTTTTCTGTATTGCAATTTCCTTTTAATAAAAAAATTAAAGTTTGTAAATATCTTTTTCTTCATTTTTTATAAAGATAAATTTTGTTTTGTCTAAAAATTAAAAAATTTTTTTATCATTTTAAATAATTTTTCTTTTTTTTTTAAAAACTAAAAAAACATTCTATTCATTTAAAAAGATTTTAAAATAATAATTTTTTTTTAAAATATAAATTTATAAATTATTTAATTTTTTTGTTAAAAATAAAAAATTTGAAATCTTTTCATTAAAATTTTTAAAAAATATTCTGGATAAAATTTTTTTTCAAAATTTAAAAAAATATTTAATAAATTTCAAATTTTTTTTTTATTTATATAAAAAATTTAAAATATCAATTGAATTATATTTTTTTTTTTGTTTTCCCATAAATTTTCAAAAAGAATTTTTCTTTGTTTGTTTTTTATTTTTCTTGAAAATTTTTTTGAGTTATAAAAAATTTTTCAAAATCAATGAAATTTTTTCAATTTTACTCATTCTGATTGTTTTCAAATTGTTTTCATTTTATATTTAACTTTTTTTAACTCCAATAATTTGAAAAACTGAAATAAATTTAATTTTAAATTTTATTTTGATTAACAATTTTTTGTTTAAAATGTTAATTCAAAACCATTCATTTTCAATTGATTTCTATCATTTTTTAATAAACATTTTAAATTCTTAAAACAATTTTTTTTTTTCTAAAGTCAAAAAATAAATTATTTATCAAACTTTTTGCATTTTTAAAAAATTATTTTATTTTAATTTTGAAACATTTTTTAAATAAAAATATAAACATAAAAAACAAATTTTCAAATAAAAAAAATGCAAATGGTTTAAATGAGTATCTCATCAAAATTAAAATATTGAATTAATCATCATTTTTTATAAATCTTCATAAATTATTTTATAATTAAAAAAAATTTTGTTTAAATATTAAGCAAGTTAAAAAAATTTTCATTTTTTTTTTTTGTAATTATATTTTGAAAAACATTTTTTTTATTTATATAAAATTTTTTAATAGTTTATTTTTGATAAATAAAAATAAAATAAATTTTCAATTTCTATTTTAAAAAATGAATTTTTATTTTTATTAAAAAATAATTTAATAAACTTATCTGATAAAAATTTAAATAAAACCATAAAAAAAATAAATATTTAATTTTTTTTGTTTTTAAAAATAAAAAAATCATTAAATTATTTAAAAATCAGAAAAATATTTTTTCTTAAAATTCAGGTAGAAAAAAAAATTTTTTCCAAACATTTTTTTATAATTTTTTTTCTATAATTCTTTTAAAAAATGTGGCTTTTTTTTATTTTTAAATAAAAATACTAAACTGTCAAATATAATTTTAATTACATGAATAAAATTTTTTTTAATTTTTATTTTAATTTTTTTCAGATGATTTTTTTTAAAAATATATATAAAATTTTTTTTAAAAATGATAAAATTTTTTACATTATATTTTGATTTATAATAATTATTATTTTTTTTGTTTTTGTCTAAACAAAATTTTTTTTTAATTTAAATATTTTTCTTAAATATTTTGTAAAACCATCTATTATCTTAATGAAATGTACTTTCTTTTATTGTTTTTTTTTCTCTGTAGAAATTTTAAAGTGATTTTTTTTATATTTTTAAATTTTATCCTAATAATTTACAAAAACAAAACAAAAAATCAAAAAAAATGAGAATTGGTTTATTTAGAGTTATCTTCTTTTTTTTTCTACTATTCTTTATTTTCTTGTCTTTAATTTTAAATAACTTTATGGTAATTAACTTTTCATTTAAAATAATTTTTTAATTAACCTCTGAAAAGTTTATATTATAATTATGTTCATTTATTTGTTTACAATTTAATTGAAAATTTTTTTTAAGAAAACTAATTTCAATCTTTGGCAACATAAAAAATTTCTATTTCAGATATATGTCAATAAAATAAATATATTTTTTTTTAAAACAAAATTTTTATTTTTTTTATCCCAATGATTTTATCTTATTTTTTTAAATAAAAATTGGAAATATATCTTTTATGATAAATTTTATATTAAATTATTGTTTCAAAAAAAAAAAAATTCTTTAAAAAAAATTTTTATTTGTTTCTTTTTTTTTAATTCTTTTTTAAAACAAACTATGAAAATTTCAATACTAATTCATAAAAATTTTGAATTTTCAAATTTTTTATAAATGAAATTTTTTAATATTTTCAAACGTTCAAACCAATTTCAAAAATTTTTGACATTTATTTTCAATTTTTCAAAATTTTTTTTTGATATTTTATATTTTTGTTTTGATTGAAAAATTAATCATTCTTTTTATGATTATCTTTAAGATTTTTCCTATCAATATTCAAAAAATTTATGTAAATTTAATCATTTTAAATGATTTTTTGGAAATTTATCAACTTTTAATAAATTTATTTATTTAAAATTTAAAAATGACTTTTTTTTTTAATTTTCAATAATTCTTAAAGTTTTTTATATATTTTTAATTTTTTTTTTGAAAAAAAAATTTTTAAATTTGAAAAAAAAATTTAAAAAATTTTAAACAAAAAACATAAAATTAATAATTTTTTTTTTTAAAATGGTAAATAAAAAATTAGATTTTTTTTTTATTTAAATTTATTTTTTTTTTTTATTTTTTAATTTTTTTTGGATTTCTGTCTTATTTTTATTTTTGCTTTGAAAATTTAAATATTTTTTTGCTTTTTTTTTTATTTGTTTTTTAAATTTTGTTTTTGTAAAAGGTTAAAAAATTTAATAAAAATGTTTAAGTCAAAAAAAAAATAAAAAAATTTAAATTTTTATAAATTAATAAAAATTTTATTTATTTGCAAAAAAAAAAAAAATTAATTAAATTTTTTTTTAAAAATAATAATGTTCTTTTAAAAATTCATGTTGATTAAAAAAATTAATTTCTTTTTAAATAATAATTTTTTAAATAATTTTTTTTTTGTAATTTAAAAGATTTTTATAAAACTTTATTTTATTTTTATTTTTTTTATATCTTTTATAAAATTATAAATTTGTGAAATTTTAGAATCATTTTAAAAAATTTTTGTGATTTATCAAAAAATTAAAATTTGATATTTTTTTTTAAATAAAATTTTTAAAAAAAAAAAAATTAGTTTTTAAAATTATTTAAAAATTTTTTTTTTTATTAAATTTTTTACTTAATGAAAAAATTCAAAATTTTTTTTTTCAAAAAATTTTTAAAAATTTTATTATTAAAAAGAAAATTTTTTTTTGATTATTTAAAAAATTTTTTAATCCTTTTTTTATAAAAAAAAAAAAAAATTTTTTTTTTTTTATATCAAAAGAAAATTGAAAAATTAAATATAAATTTTTTTTTTTTTTTTTTTTTTTTTAAAAAAATTGTTTGGATTGATTTGGAAAAAAAATTTTTTTTGAAAAATAAATAAATTTTCAGATTTTAAAAATTTTTTTTTTTATTTTTTATTCATTTTTTGAAAAATTCATTTTTAAATATTTATTTTTTTTAAATTTTTTTTTTGAAAAATATTTTTTTTTTTTTTTATTTTTTAAAACATTTTTTTTTTTTTTGGATTTTGAGAAATTAAATTTTTTTTTTTTAATTATATTTAAAAAGTAAAATATTTGGAGAATTTAAATCAATTTTTTTTTTTTTTTTTCAGAGGAACACCATTTAAAAAAAAATTGCTCTGAATTGTAAAATAAAAAATGCAATAAAACTAAAACATTATTTAATTAGAAAAAGTTTTTAATTTTTTTTTATAAATAAGATATATTAAAACACTATTGTCTTAAGAAAAAAAAATTTTTTTGAATAATGAATTTTTACAAGAATTGTTTTTTTTTTTTTTTTTTTAATTAATTTAATTTATAAAATTTTTAAATTTTAAAATTCTGTATTAATTTCATCTTTTAGATGATATTATTATTAAGTAAAAAACTATATTTACTAATCATAAATGGAAAAAATTAATACAAATCATCATATAAATATTTTTTTAAAAAAATTTTTTTTTTTTTTTTTAAATATATAAACGTGCCGATTTTTGTAAATATGGATGATCATACACACATTTATCAGAAAATAAGAGCAATAACTATAGTAAATTTAAAGCAAAAAATATTTAAAATTCAATAAAACATTAGATTATGGAGAATATTTTCCTAATTTTTAAGATTACTGAGTACTTAAAATTATATAAAAAAAAAGCTCAATTATTTTCAATTAATTAATTTTTTAAAAATCTCCATAGAACAAATTAGATAAATATGAACTGTCATCAAGCTGTCAAACCTGTCAACATTGCTTAAAAAAACAGCTACTGTCTGTATTTAAAAAATGCATTTCTACAATATTTTAAACTTAAAGTAAATGTTTGTTTCAAATCAGATTAATTATACTTTAAATCAGCTAATATTCCTCAAATAAAGTTTCAGAAAAGTATATTTTATTTTTGGAAGATTTTTTTTATAAAGAGAATTACATTTGATGAAAGACAACTAAAAAAGGTGCTAATCAGCTATTTTAGCAAAAAAAAAAAAAAAAATTCTTCCAATCAATTTAAATTAGTTTTTGAAATACAGCAAAGTATTTTGCTTATTGGAAATATTAAATTTAATCTATTAGCTTGAAATTAAAACAAAATAAAAAGCTTCAAGAAAGATTTTTTTTTTATTTTAAAAATTCATTTTAAACCTTAGGTATCTCGTTTTTTGTGGAGGTACCTACCTAAAACTATATATTTCAAAAATACATCTATGTCTGCCACAGATCTATTAATAATACACTATTATAAATCCACAGAATGCATATATAAAAATAGTCAATTTTATATTGAATTGATTTATATAGAAAAAAAAAATGAATTCTTGTTTCCTAACATGCTTATAGCATTTAACAAACACTGAACCAATTTAAACAATGATGTGTTATAAGGAGATATGGTAATTTTTTCTATTGCTCATGCAAACCTGTAACTCTGTATCACCAATGAGCAGCAGTCAACCCATTATTAGTTAATGACCAGTTATGTGGATTGTCATGTCTTTTGTATTTGTGGACAATCTACAAAAAACCTACTCTTCTGGTTAGTAAAAGCAAAAAAATACAATGAATAATTTAAAACTTTTCATTCAGTTTTAAGTTGTGTAGGAAACTTTTTTGTTGGTTAACTGATTGAGATATTTTTAGATGAAAGGCAAGAAAAGTATTAACCCTGTAAAAGTCTGTCCTATTTATTTTTTTTTATATTAACTGAAAAGTTAACATTTATACATCATATTTCATTAGCTTGAATGTTGAGTTTAAAAAAAAACATCTACTTATGTATACAATGGAAATGAAGATATTCTAGAAAATTACTTTGTGAAATTCAGATTGATTCAAATTTGTAAATTATCTTTCAAATGTTGTGGCTTTATTTGTGAAATTTTATAAGATGTTTTCTTTTTGTCTTACAAAAAATGGTGTGTATACTGGAACAATTTGAAAAGGTTTGTTTAGAAAATAAAATAGATGCAAATGAAATATAAGCAAACGCTCATAATGTGAATTGTCTTATTTGGTTTGGTCAAAATTTCCAACTAAGATGAAAATATAATTGACCATTAATTGTAATTTATGCTAGATATGAATGAAAAGAATATTACCTAAGTTGAATATAATGCAAATTTTACTTTTCTTATCTTAATTTTTTTCTTAAAAAAAAAAATAGAGGGAAATATCTCTAATTTGTCAGCTTGACTGATTAAAGTCAAAATCAATGCACATCTGTCAGCACTTGTCAGTATATGTAGTTTGGCCATAGAAGTATACTTGCTTTTTAAGCATTTAAATACTAATCCCATTTCATATCCATTCATAAAACCTGTAAGAAATACTTTATTCTTACTGTGTATTCATGTTAATTGGTGTAGTTGGATTAAATTTATTGAGGTAAGTTTGGAAGTTTGAATTGGTTTGTCTACCTGGAAATGCATTTTCTGCTTATTCACAACATTTATTTTGTTTCCAAATTCAGTGTTGTTGATATTATTGAATGATACGGACCAAATGAACTCTCCAAATGGAAATTGTTTGGCTTTTGCATACAGCTACTAAAAATGTCCACATCCATTTATATTTTCTTATTTCTTCAAAATTGAAATGTAAAATGTTTATATATATATATACACCAAATACAAGGTTTTTAAAGCAGTTCTTGGTTGGCTTGGGAACTTTTCAGCACTCTTTCACATATAATCATCCAGTTAGCTTCAGAAATAACTCTACTAAGTCAGTGCCAGGTGTTACAGATTATCTTTCCCTAAATATATTCAAAAATAATCTCTTTCTGAAACTCTTTATTATAATTAATGGTGGTAGTTTGTCACTTATTATTCTTTCTCCAGCTGCTACAGGACAGTTTATATTGTTTGTCATTCATTTTCTTTTTGTCAAACATGCAAACAAATGCTTTGATTGAGTATTAAAAATCAATAATTTATCAAAATATTTGTCAATTATATTTACTTGAAATATTGCATCTTGTTTTCAGAATATATTTATTAGACACATAAACAGTTTTAAGTAGAAATATTGATTATAATATAAAGATGATAACATGTTAGCTTTTTTTATATCGAGTTATAAATTTTATTACTTTGTATAAATGTGCACTGAAACATCTACCATTTCTCTCTCATACCCACTTTTTGTCTTTGATAATTCTTTTTCTTTCAGCCTAAGATTTTTATAAAATTCTTGGTGTTGACAAATCGGTTACAATTAATGAAATTAAGAAAATCTATCGAAAGAAAGCAAAAAAATGCACCCGGATAAGAATCAGACAATCCAAATGCTGCAGAACTATTTCAAGACCTTAGTGCAGCCTTTAAGGTAAAAATGTCTTAAATTTAATTGATTTAAGTAAAATATTTATAAAAAGTATTTTTAAAGCATACTTAACATTATACAAAAATATTCTCTTTGAAGAAACAGATTTTCTGTTATAATGTTCAACACCTTTGATTTAATAATAGTTTCAATTGTTTGCTTTCAGGTAAGCTTTATAATTTGTTTTTCCTTATTGATTTCATATACCTATGCTATAGAAATAAATTTTTATTTCAATATTTTACATTTCAGATTTTATATATAGATTTTGTCCATCATGTAAAACTTTTCAAAATTGGCAAATGGATCAAAGGACATTATGATTTTTGCAAAAAAAATTTGAGTTTAACAATAAAACCAACAAGTGAAACAATTTGAACAAAAAAAAGATGATACAATTTAAAATTTTCAGATTTCAAAAAAAAATTAAGGCAATAATGATTCTTCAAATACAATGAGAATTTTGTTTTATTGTTAAACTCAAATTTTATATTTTAGTCTCCTTAACCTATTGGCTGCCATGCACAGGATAACAGGATTATGCTGTTCTTACAACCCTATTTTCTAATCTTTATATTAGCCATTTCCTTTTAAAAACATTTGACATTCCTTAACTGAGCAATAGTGCTACTTTAGGTTGAAATTTATAAAATCTTTCTCCAGTATTTATAGGGGTTTCCTTCATAACATTTTGTTCAAAATAGTGTGGAATGTGAACATCTTGATCATGGCATTATTTTCTCTTCAAGTTACATGTGATATCCATTTTAGCTGTTGCTAGTCTTCAAGTGATGTAGTTTCTGTTATCTGGTACAGTTCTTTGTGATTCTGTAATGCCAGTTCATAAGATTTGGAAAAGGATGGTCCTTGCTATGATCTACATGCTTCACTTGCTCAAGGCATTTTCTACTAATGATCTGTGAAAGTAATTGTATACAGTGATAGTTTAGATATTTCTGAATGAGTTTGGTGTCATGCATGACATTCATATAAAAAGTCTTTATCTAATGAGATATCAGTTTTAAGATTATTTCCTTCTGGGACTTATCAATGCCAACACTTTTCAAAAGTAGTTTCCTCATTACTAAGAAAGGTTTTTCAACAAACTACCTTTTTAAAATCCTGATAAAATCGAATTCAAATTATGAAACCCATTTGATATTGTGTTAATGCTTAGAAAAAACATTACTCTTTGTGTGATCTCTATTTTTGTTGCTTCTCTCACTGTAATTCTTTCAATATAGGTCAGGAAGTTTTTTTTCTTGCTCTGTCAGCTGTGAGTGGCTACCTGTGATCTCTCAGGATTGGAACCTGGTGGCTGATTGGATATGTGTACTGCAACACTAAACTTTGATCCTTAAGTTAGATGGATGGTTGGAGAGGCCCAATCAGCTAGTTATGCCAATCCCCCCCCCACATACACACTTTAAACCAATTGACCATTCTCAATATAAATAGCATCATGATCAACACTAGAGCATATTTACATATATATTTTTGTTTCAAATGGTGGTGACTGAGGGTCAGTCATTTCGAAAAAGGTGCAAAACTTTGACATAGTTGTAAAATGTTACACTAAAATTGGATAGAATAACTAATGGTTTGTCTGAGTATGTGTATGTGGTCTGTATCTGAGTTATATCAAAGTGAATGGGGTTTCTCTTTGAAATCAGTAATGATCTCCAATGCAGGTGGAGAGCACAGACAATGAAGTTATTGAAGAAAAATAACTAAACCACCAAAGCAACTGCATATTAAAACTGATTCAGAGATGGAAAATGAACAAGGCTCACTTGCGTTCCCAAGATTTCTGTTGTTGGAATTGGTGGTGGAGGCAGGAACTCTATTACCATTCCTTATAGAAAAAAAAAAAAAAAAATCATCTCCTTTTAGATCTTGTCAAAGAGGAAAAAAAAATGACAAACAAAAGACATTGTTGAAGATACATTTCAGAACATACAAATAAAAAAGATATCTTCACTAAACACAAGAGCATAGTGAAACACTCCAAGCAATCACTTTGCACACTGGGTAAGATGAAAAAAATAACCTTAAAATTTCAAGAGGTTATAGACTTCAGAAGAATAAACTTAAATAAGGCAAACTAATTCAAATAATCATGTAATGCAGTTTGCCTTGACCTTTCCCTAAGATAAAAAATACCAAAAAAAATTTCAAATGTAAAGTGGACAAATACATATTCTCCCCTGTATGATACTAACAAATACCAGAAATATGGACATTATGAAGCCAAATATATTTGGTTGCCCATGTAAGAAATGTGGAGAGAAAGACCCTCAACTATCCTGATGGAGAATGTAGTGAAGCTGTTGAATGCACTTTCATGGAGATTACCTGGCAAGGCAAAAAAAATTAGAAACTCATACCAGAAATATATTTAAACTAGCAGTAGAGCCCAGCGTTGCTCGGGGATGTAACAGTAAGAGATAGATCAAGTATTGACCATCATAAAAACTGAAAAATAAAATTGACAAAGATTATTGTTTAAGGTTGATCGACACACATGTCTTAATTGTTTTTTTTTTTTGGGTTTTTTTTTTTTTTTTACGAATTGGTCAAACCCAAACTCAAACAAAAACATTATTTTCAATAGTTATGAGTCTACCGATTGAATAGAATTTTATTATAAACAATTGTCTTGTAAATGGAATTTTTAAAGCATTCTGAATGTAAAAATAAAGAAAAAGTGTGCAAGACAATAAGAAACACTACCTGCCAAAAAAAATGAAGTTTTGTTGAAATCAGTTGAAAATGTAGGAAATCTGATCCCATACACTTTTCAGCATGAGAGCCTCTTGATTTTGTCTGAATACAGCGGCCTCTCATTTTTGAAATGTGGACGGGCCCTATTGTAATCAATTATGTTTAGTTCACTTTTTGTATCTGTGAGCAGTTTGTGAAACTGAGAAATTGTTACCGAGATAAGTCCATTGAACATTTAGCTCATATGATAAATGGACACCAACTGGAACAGAGGTGGAACGCTTGCTTAGCAAGATTTTCTTGCCTTCGAGTTTATATAAAGAATGCTTATTCTTTCTCTCAGAGGATTTTTATTTTTGAACAAAGTGACTGCATTAAAGCTAAGTTTTTGATTTATTTGACCTACTTTTTCTAAAATTGTTTTTTAGCTTTTGTTAAATTTTCCATTTTTTAGTCGCATTTTGTCTATGAGTTTTTAAAATTTTCGATTAAGTTCCTTTTATAATCTTTTTGTAAGCAAATTCATTTTTAACATAACTAGTTATTTCTTTTTTAATTTTGAATTTTCTTTGATTTTATTTTTTCCTTTTAATTTATTTTCTTTAATAATTGCAGATTATTTATCTGTTTATTTTCAAATTACGAACATAATTTTTTTTTTTTTGTCCTTTATTATCATTTAATTATTTTGTGTTTTTCATTTAAATATCCATAAAAAGCTCTGCTGTTTTATCTGTTAATTATATGTGTATAATATTTTTGTTTAAATTTTGTGTTTAATTTGCTATATCTGTCCTTTTTCCTTATTTAACGTTTTTGTTGTTGGGTTGACTGCTTTTTTATCGCAGCCATATTGTAAATTGTCACATTTTTAGTTTCTCGTTTTTTATTTTGTATAGCTTTTTCTTATTTTTCGTTTATAACTTTTCGCTTTATTGTGTAATTTGTTTGCTTTTGTCTGTTTATCCTTTTAATTTTTGTTCTTTCTTCAGTTTTTGTGAATCTTTATACTTTTTCTCATCTGTCTTAATATCCATTTGTTTTCGCTTTCGTTTATCTGTTTAAATTTATTCAATCTCTTCTCTTTAGGTGAAATTTTTTCGTCTTTAAATTTTTATGTTCTTCTGTGCTATTTCGTCCATCGACCTTTGTCTATTTAAATTTGTTATTTCGCTGATAAGTTTAAACTTTATTTACTTTTTTACCCCCTTTTTATATACACTTCTGTTTTACTTTCGTCATCTCACCTTGCTTACTATTTAAATTTGTGGTCTCGCTGAGATAAGCGAAATTTTTATTTACTACCCTCCCTTTTTTTTTTTTTTTTAATTTTCCTACCCTCCCCTTCCCTTTTTCCTACCACTCTCCCTTCTATTTTATCCTGCACCTTCCCTTCTCTTACCCTTTTAAAATGGAAAAAAACTAGAATAGTTGCTGTCCTTTTTAAAAAAAAAAATAATAATCCTGATTTTAAGAGAACAGCAAAAAAGCGATTTGTTCTCAGTCAAAAATATCCACCTGATAAAAGTGATACTAATGAGTACCCTTTTCTAGTTCCATCGAACAAAGA
>CAHIKZ030001532.1:552500-562922 GCA_903632075.3 Acanthosepion pharaonis | reverse complement strand
TAGTGGAACACCCTCCCCACCACTGTTTCCTAAGAAAGCTATAATCTCCAATCATTCAAATGTAATGTCAATCGACATCTCCAGTTACCTTTGATGTACCCACTATCCTTCTCATCCTTTCTGCTATCACTCCTATATCTCTCGCCCAAATCTTCCGCAACCCCAGCATCCTAGTGGCTTCACGCCTTGTTTGGGGTACGTTTAAAAATATATATATATATATATATAACGCTAAATTTCTAAGTACGAAGAAGATGCCAGTACTGAAATGAAATTCAAAAAAAAAAAAAAAAAAAAAAACATATTTGAAATGCCCTTGATCACTGAATATGATGGCCGGCATGATAATATTGTTGTACGGTGTCTTGTAATGCAAATTTCGGCATCGTACGTTTTATCAGAATTTGAAAAACCAAAGGCTGGTGCCGCTGAGAAGTATGCAGAGAAATCAACCATTAAGTTGGGTATATGCATAATAATGACTTTTAAAAATAATGCCTGTCATTCTAGTCCAGCTGGCTTCTTTTATTAATTAATCAATTTCTTTAACTAGCTTAATTAATTAATTAAATCGTGCTCCTGTCTTTTCTTATATTTCTAATCAATAAAAAAATATTTTTTGAACGCCCGAGGAGAGCAAATTTGATTTCAATGGTTATAAATGTTATAATAGTTGTGCACAGTGCTAAGATATTAGAGCTCTTAATATATATCTGTTGCGTTTTGTCCGAGGAGACGAACAATTTGTAACGTCTCCTTTCGAAGGTGTTGGCACTTGGGTACAAGGCTAAAATATTCTTTCTTTTTATGTGCCATGTCCTTTCAGAACATAGGCGATCATGGCTCTCCATCTCCGTCTATCCCTTACAGCTTTTAACAAGTTTCTTCCCTTTGCTTCCTCCCCCAGACCACGTTTTGTTTCCACTTGCTTAAGCCCGCCAGGTATGTCACGCGTTGTTTTTCCTCGTCTCTCTTTCCCTCTATTCGACACGTGATTATCAGATTTTCTAGTCCCTCCTTCCTCATTATGTGTCGCAGAAACTTCAGCTGCCGCTTCCTGATATTAAGTATAAGCCTCCTTCTTTGCAACCTCTCTAAGACCTCATCGTTTCTCACGTAATCGGTCCATAATATCCTTAGCATCCTTCTGTAGAGAGAGTCGCTTCTAGAGTTCTTAATATATATCTGTTGCGTTTTGTGAACGCCCAAGGAGACGAGCGAATTGGAACGTCTGATTTCGAAGTTGTTAGCACTTTGGGCACAAGGCTAAAATATTAGAGCTCTTAATATATATCTGTTGCGTTTTGTGAACGTCCGAGGACGTCTGATTTTGAAGTTGTTAGCACTTTGGGCACAAGGCTAAAATATTACAGCTCTTTATATATATCTGTTGCGTTTTGTGAACGTCCGAGGAGACGAGCGAATTGTAACGTCTGATTTCGAAGTTGTTAGCACTTTGGGCACAAGGCTAAAATATTAGAGCTCTTAATATATATCTGTTGCGTTTTGTGAACGTCCGAGGACGTCTGATTTCGAAGGTGTTAACACTTTGGGCACAAGGCTAAAATATTAGAGCTCTTAATATATACTTGTTGCCTTTACTACGCACGAATGCTCTTGCGAAAGGCACGAATCGTTCTATTCTTCTTCTTCAATGTGACGTGTCCCTGCAGGACATGGGAGATCGTGGCATTTCTCAACTTTCTGTCCTTTGTAGCTTTCTCATCTAATCTATGTTCCGCCAAACATCTGCACAAGCCCGTTTGGCTTGTTATTCGTTGTTTTCCTCTGTCCATCTTAGTTTTAATATGTCCCGTGAGTATCTAAGCACCCTTTCTCATTATGTGCAATAGAATTTTCAACTGTCTCTTTTTGATGTTAAATATGTCTTTTTTCTGTCCATTTTCTCTAAAATTTTAGCATTGCTGACATGTTTAATTCATGAAATTCTCAGCATCCTTCTGTAGAACCACATTTCCGCTGCTTCAAGCTTCTTCTTCATCTGTGAGGAGATTGTCCAGTATTCACTGACATAGAGGAGGACCGATATTACATAGCAGTTAAATACTCTTTTCTTGGTTTCAAACAAAGTTTTCCTATTTCTTGATAGTTTGCTTAGAATTTGGAAGGCATCTTCGACTATTCCTTTGGATTTCGGTGTCATATTTTCCGTCAATTGTTAAAGCAATTCCTAGATATTTAAATTTTTGTACTTGCTTCATTTTGGCATTGCCGTTTATTAATTCGAATGTTGTATTCTCTTATTTGCTGACAACAATATATCGAAAAGGAAAAAAATCTAATTTAAAACACTCAGATAACAATCGACAATCAACGTTTACCGTCACACAATGCATATGGTACCAGTGATAAATTAATTAAAATAAATAGTAATTGACAAGAAAAACGGGCGTTTATAGAAAATATTTAATATTCCAGACGATGGAGTTTTTGAAATGTCTGCTGAGATTCATATACGTAACGGCAAACGCTGCAAGGGAGTAAAACATCCAAGAAAGGAGATCATCAAACAAGTAAAGGCGTACAGAATCAAATATAAACATCAATATTTACCTCTACCCTAAACTAGCAAATGGTTCCAGGCTCATATATAAACGAATAATATTTACCCATCCCCGAAGCTAGCAAATGGTTGTAGGCTCAAATATAAAAATCAATACTTACCCATCCCCGAAGCTAGCAAATGGTTGTAGGCTCAAATATAAACGATCAATATTTACCCATCCCCGAAGCTAGCAAATGGTTGTAGGCTCAAATATAAACGATCAATATTTACCCATCCCCGAAGCTAGCAAATGGTTGTAGGCTCAATTATAAACGATCAATATTTACCTATCCCCGAAGCTAGCAAATGTTTGAAGGTTCAAATATAAACGACCAATATTTACCTGTAACCTAAACTAGTAAATGGTTCCAGGCTCAAATATAAACGAATAATATTTACCCATCCCCGAAGCTAGAAAATGCCTCAGGCTCAAGTATAAACAACCAATATATATCTATCCCAGAAGCTTGCAAATGCCTGCAAACTCAAATATAAACGAATAATATTTACCTATCCCCTAAGCTAGCAAATGGTTGTAGGCTCAAATATCAACCAATATTTACCTACCCCATAAGCTAGCAAATGGTTGTAGGCTGAAATATAAACGATCAATATTTACCTATCCCCTAAGCTAGCAAATGGTTGTAGGCTGAAATATAAATGATCAGTATTTACCTGTCCCCTAAGCTAGCAAATGGTTGTAGGCTGAAATATAAACGATCAATATTTACCTATCCCCTAAGCTAGCAAATGGATGTAGGCTGAAATATAAACGATCAGTATTTACCTGTTTCCTGCTAGCAAAATTCTGTAGGCTGAAATATAAAAAGATCAATATTTACATATTTCCTTGCTAGCAAATGGTTGTAGGCTGAAATATAAACGATCAATATTTACCTATCCCCTAAGCTAGCAAATGGTTGTAGGCTGAAATATCAATCAATATTTACCTACCCCCTAAGCTAGCAAATGGTTGTAGGCTGAAATATAAATGATCAATATTTACCTATCCCCGAAGCTAGCAAATGTTTGCAGGTTCAAATATAATCGACCAATATTTACAAAATCCCTGAATTGAAAATGCCTGCAGGCTCAAAACTAAATGGAATGATATTTGGACATCCCCTTAAAAAGTAAATACTAGCAGGCTCAGTTATAAATGACCAGTATTTACATATGCATCGTAAATGCATATTATCTCATGTAATGAACAATATTGATCTATCACCGAAGAAAGTAAACGCTTATTGACTAAAATACAACTGACCAGCTTTTACCTATCCCCGAAACAGGTAAATGCTTAAGAACACAGACATAAGTAATCATTTCCTATCTCTCCCCGAACCAAGCAAATAATTAAGGACTCAAATATAACTGCATGTATCACCGAACCCAATAAATGATATAAGACTCAAAGCAACCAATAGTATGCATCTCATATATATATATATTATATGCATCTCATATAGATATGCATATCATGTATATTATATGCATATCACATATATATGCATATTCTATATATACATTTGGGGTTGTGTTTTGTAAGACAAATGATGACATTGTGCTAATGTCGAACGTAGTCAGGAAGACAGTAGATAACGATTGACAATACATTTAAATTTTTGAAGATCAAAGTTGGCCAGATATCATGTAGTCGGACGAGAGCTACACAAGCGAGAAGTGCGAGAAAAAATATAAAAAAATATATCCCTCTGGCGAAATTTGAATTCTTACTTCTTTTTTTGTTCATGGAAGCCTGCCTGTTCGAATCTGTTTTCAGCATTATTTCTTGTTATTTATGATCAAGGCTGCTTCGTAACGATCGTAGAAAAAACATCTCAGTCTAACGTAAGAAATAAAACTATAGCGGAAAAAAAAAAAAAAAAAAAAAAACTAGAAAGAAAATGAAAGAAATGTTAGCACACTTTTTAATAGCATATTTGGAGTGATTTCAAGTTTCAAATTTCAGGGTGCATCCTAAAGATGTCGGCGCTGGATAATCTTCTTATGTTCTCTAACGGACGATACAGAGGTTTGCTTGCAAAATCTATGATTAGATAGTTTAAATGGCGTACGATCCTTTTATTTTTTCACACAGTTCCCAGATCTGAGCGACCAGAGAAAAAGTTGTTTCTTTTTTTTTTTTTGTTTGCTTTCAAAAGGTCATGAATGTCATTGCAAGCAAATGTTTTTTGGCACAAGAGGAAAAAAGAATCTAAAAAAAACAAAAACTGATTATGATTCCAAGACAGATGACCATGATGGATGGCTTCCACTCATAATGGTTCGTCCGTTATCCGCATTCAACTTATCTCAATTTCGGATAACCTACTTTAGGAAAGCCTTAAAAAGGTTAGTCAAATCGCACGAGATAGTTTAATTATTTACTGCTTCAGGAATTGCAGAGACCGACAGGAATTCTGGGGCAAAGACTTTGAAATGAAATAGCAACTCAAGTATATTTATTGACAAGAATGATCTGGTTGTTCCCCACCGTATGATGCTACACACTGCGTGCCAAATTATTATCGAGATAACTTTTTTCTAATATTTCCAAAACCGTCCAATCAATTCACACAAAATTTTCACACAATGTTGGCAACACGGACCTGCGGAATCACAGAAATTTTCGTACTGATCTGCGCAACGTAAACAAACTGGCGCCATATTTGTTATCAGCACGGTGATTTGAGCGTGCCAAATTATTAGAAAGGTTTAGTAAAATTCCCAGAATTGAGCAAACGAAACGTTTATTAAGGTTGCACGTGAATGTTTATGATCAAAAGAACCTAATAAATAAGATAATCAAACAATAACAGATACAAACAAAGGCACAGTTTTAAACAAATTAATAGAGAATGTGCTTTCCCTATTTTAAAATTTTTTACGGTCAATCTTTTCACTAAATTCTTACACTTTTCTAATAATTTGGTACGCTCAAATCACCGTGCTGATAACAAATATGGCGCCAGTTTGTTTACGTTGCGCAGATCAGTACGAAAATTTCCGTGATTCCGCAGGTCAGTGTTGCCAACATTGTGTTACAATTTTGTGTGAATTGATTGGACGGTTTTTGAAATATTAGAAAAAAAGTTATCTCGATAATAATTTGGCACGCAGTGTATATATGTATATTGAAGAATAACAAATATTAAAATCTTCAGACACACTGGGTTGTATAAAAATATTCTTTCGTTTTTATTATTATTTCATTTAGATTCCTCGATCAGTTTCAGCCAACATGGCCATCATCAAAATTTTGATTTTTGCTTGGTAGCAGTGAACTTGAAATGAATGTCTTGATGGAGAACTTTTGTCTGTAGTTTTCATTTGTTTGTTTTTTTTAATTTTTTTAACATGAATTTTGGTCAGCCCCTGTGTTGGTCAAACAGTCTCTTTACAAAACTTTAAGAGCTGGATGAATACATGCATCTGATATTGCCTGGGTCATTTTGACAGTTTTATTGGTTCCTGGAAAGGGATGTGTCTCTTTTTAATACCGTTTGTGTTATTTGGTTCTTAAGTGAGTATGATGTGTGTTACGACTGTATATTATATATGGACTGTAAGTATCAACGGTCATTAAAGAATGAGTATTTCGATGTGTGTATATTCATGGGATCATGGTTAAGGTATAAGTGTGAGGCCTCAACACTTCTGTAAACATGTCTGTCTTTATGGGTGAGAAAGATGGGTTTGATCCTGACTTGTGGTCATTTAAGAAAAATCTATATTCTTAAAATTTATGATTTGAGAGTTCTGGATAATGCGTTTTAAACGTCATATTCAACTTATTTTCATGGAACACTAAAATTTTCTAATGTTATCTGCTAATTTGGTTTCTATTCTCTCAATTATAAAAAATTTGGCATGGGTTTTAAAACCCGTGTTTTTCTATTTGGATTTGTTGTTCTAAGGTAAAATTTTTCATAACAGTCGACTTAATCGATTTGCGATAATGATATAAATTATATATATATATATATATATATATATATTGAATAAATTTTAATGTTAGTATAAATATATTTTATAAATATTTTCTTTCTTTAAATGGCTATATTCTTTTTTTTTTCAAAAATACCAAAATCCAAAAAAAAAAGATAAATCTTTGAGATAAATATATAGATTTCTATATATATATAATATTAATAAAAATTTATATTTAAGAAAAATATTCGTTACATAACCACTTATCTCCATCATCCATTATTTGGCAGATCTGAAAAATCTCTTCCGAATACATAAATAATCAATACATATAAAATACGCATATATATACCGTTATGATAAATGGTTCAAATATATTAAATTTTCTCATTAACCTTTATTTTAACATAGATTTTATTTTGGAATTTAATTATTTCAATATTATTTTTAGAAAAACATTTCATATATCAATCTAAAATATCCTAAATAGAATCTTGCTAGATTTTAAAAAATTATATAAATTTAAAATACTAGAGCCACATATAATTAAATATAATTGTTATACCAATTTTTATATTTATAACTAATACCATAATTCAACAAACAGTCTAACAAAATATATATTTAATCTGCATCTCTTTTTTTTTTAAAATTTTTAACTTATTCTTTATATGACGCCTGAAACGTGTTTTATATGAAAATCATTTCCGACCTATTCTTTTATTGTATTTGTTATATTTGTAATATATATATATATATATATATATATATATATATATATATTATATAAAACTATATATTAATTCGGATATATCATTATATATAAATCCATTTCTATATATATATATATATATATATATATATATCTATCTATCTAAATATATATAATATATATTTATCTATATATATATATATATATATATATATAATAACAATCATTAGCATATAAATATATATATATATAATATTATCATTCATATATATATATATAATATAATTTCTATTTATTATTGATAAAATATAAAATCCTTCATATTTCATATATATATTTTTTAATATCTATAAAAACTATCTATATATTGATTATATATATTATATAAAATATCTATATATATATAATATCTTCATATATATATAATATAAATATATCTGAGATATATATATATAATATATCTATATATATATTATTATATTATATTTATATCTAATATAATCTTTATTTATATAAGGATATAAAACATTTGAGGAATAAAATATGGGATCATATTAAACATAAGATCCAATGAGTATCCATTTTAAAACATAAAAATATATACTTTTCGACCTTTTGCTATTTTCAACGAATTTATCAATCTAAAACGATACTAACAAGAAAAATTTTTATTAATACCAAATTAAAACACGAATGGCTAATCTTGAAAAAATTATTTTAATTATCGTTTTTTTCAAAAAAACCAACTTTTGATTTGAAAATTTCAGGACCATTTCAAAAACAATTCAAAAAAACCAATTTTTGAGAAACATTTGTCAAAAATGAAGGAGATAGACTTTTATAACCATTGTTTCAATTCAACAAACAACATGGATTTAAAACATCAAATTTAAAAGGGTCACGAGAAAAAAGTCCGCACAAAAATCAATTTTTCATCAATTGGAAACGTCGTGAACAAACTAATTATATCAAACGTATAAAATAATTTCGACTTTTGGATTTAAATTTTGTATATTTTTCAAAAAACTTTAACGATTGTCAGCACACAATTTCCTCCGGAGTAAATTCTACAACCGGATCAAGAACATCCATTAAAATTTTCTATTTGGAATGGCATAAATATTACTTTTTTATTTTTTAAAATGATTAATTTTTTTTTTTTCCCCTTTCAAAATTTTGGTTTCAGTTTGCCTTCCCTATTTATATTGGGATAATCACTATTGTTTTTGTTCTTTTTATTTTTCTAACATTTTATTTTAAGTAAACTTTTTTTCAAATTAGTTTCAACTTCTGTTCTAGGTATCCAAAGATGTATCATCAACTGGTTTTCCGCCATTTCTTTCACAAGAATTTTATTTTCTTTTGACACCTTTTTCGGTTTCAGTTAAATTCTCAGGCATTTTCGGGTCTTAATTAGATTCAAAATCCCAAATTAAAAATGATGAGCAATCTTAATAACAAACCCAGAAGAGTTTCAATTTGAACAGGAATGAAATAAATAGTGAAATTAAATTCGACCTTTTTCATTTGAACCAAATGATCCTTTCATTTTTTTTTTTGATTTTTTAATTCCTGCTTTTCAATCCTTAAAAAAGGAAATTAAAAAATTCAAAAGGAGGAGGATTATTTTTGATTGGAAAACTCAAAAAAACAACTAAAAAAATTTCCTGTATTGTTTTCGTAAATTCATTAATATTTTTAAAGTTAAAAATTTTCAATTTTTTGGATTATGTTTTCAATTTCTTCTAATTTTTCAAATAATTTAAAATGCATATTTTATTTAAAACTTCAAAAATTTTTTTTTTACAATAAAATTTTACAAAAAATTTAATTACGGCAACATTTTCAACAAAATTTTTGCAAGTTTATTTAATCACTTTCATGTGATACCCATATTTGGGTTTTAATTTAACTGAGATCATTATTTTTAAAAATAAGAATAACTTTCTTGTTTTATAAAATGTTTAAACATTTTTGCGTAAGAAAAATTTTTGACTTATTAAATTTTAAAACTTTTCCAAAAAAGTTTTAAATTGAATCTTTTAAAACAAAGAAACATTTTTTTTGGTCAACTCTTTTCTGTTTAATAAAATGAAATCTTTTTAAATGGAAATAGTTTTAACAATTTATAAAATAGTATTTTAAATGAAATTTATTCTAGTGTCTACTATTTTGTTCAATTTTTTAATTTGAGGAATAAAAAATGTTTCTTAAAAAATTTTATTCATACAAAATATATAAATTTATTATTTATAAAAATGTAAAATTAAATTTTTCAATTATTTATTTTCAAACATTAATTTTCAAAGATGTTCTAAAAATTTTTTTAATTTTATTTTTTTCCAAAAAAAAATTAAGATATTTTAAAATGGAACACTGGATTATTTTATAAATTTGTTATTTAAAACTTTTTTTCAACTAAAATTAAGTTTATTTGTTTGATAAAATAATTTTGGATCAAAAGTTAAAATTTGCTTAAAAGCAATTAATTGCATATTTATAAATATTCTTCGAATTTATAATTTCTATTTTGAGATTATTTCATATATATTTTTCTCATTTTTATATAAATATATAAATATAATACTTATCTCTAATGATATCAATAAATATAAATATTTTAAAAATATTTTAAAAAAAAAATATATATAAATATATAATTGTAATATTATAATAATTTTTGTTAAATATTTATATTTTTAAGCCTTTATTCTTTTCTTGTTTTTCAAATTTAGGAAATTAAAAGTAAATTGAACAGAATAAATATTTTTTAGATACAAAATCCAAATATTTTAAAATATTATAAACATGAACTTTTAGTCTAATTTTAATATCTAAATTATATCCATTCATACTTCTCACGGAATACAAATGTATTACTTCAGGCTGAAATAATGTTTAAATATTAAATGACAAATAATTGAATAAATAGTTTCGAATAATGTAAATATTTATATCCTAAACATTTATGCATCTCAAAAATTTTAGAACATATCTAATATTTTATTGAATTTTTATTTACTTTAGTTTTATAGCCTCACAGTTGAAATTTATATTTCTCTTAAAATCATAAAATTTAAAAACTTTTAATTTCATATCTTAAATTAATTTAAAATTCAATTTTGATGAAATCAATATAAAAATTAATAAAATAATATCATGATATATTAACTTAATTTAAAAAATGTTATATTATTTTATTTATCATTAA
>CAHIKZ030001532.1:485000-547500 GCA_903632075.3 Acanthosepion pharaonis | reverse complement strand
TTGGCCTATTTATATATAAAAAAATTATAAAATGTTTTCATTTTTGATGATATAAATCCATGTTATGTTTTTCAATATTTTTTTTAAGGGTTAAATAACTAATTTTTATTATGGGTTATTACAATCCATTTTCTTGGATGATTTTAGAAATATACGTCTTTTTTTTTTTAACTGATATATTGAAAAAATGAGCCAGACATGATTTTCTTTGTTTTCTTTTTTTTATTTTTGATTTTATTGAATAGTTATCATTGTATCCAATATTTTGAAACTTCCAATTGTAAAAATCAAAACGCAAAAACACCGGACTTAGAAGAGTTATATAATTAAACCAAAGAATTTCGATGGGCTTGATAACTGAAGTGGGTTTTTGGAAATTTGGAACTGTCTTTCGCCTTTTTCACCTCACATAAGAAAAACAATAAAAAAATAAAGGTCTATATTTGAAATCTATAAAATCATCTTGTTTAAATTAATATTTTTCCCATGTTTTTAAATTCAACAATTGATTTACATTAACTACCTTATTGACAAAACAACCAATTTTTCACAAATCATTAATACATAGCTTCATTATTTTTAGATTTATGTGTATATATATATAACAATATGGATTAATTATATTTTATTTGTTTATAAATTTTTGATATATATATTTAAAATTGTTTATATGTACAATATATATATATATATGAGTATATACATATTTTATATATGTTGTGGAATATATTCATAATATATATATAATATTTATATATTATATAAAATATTTTAAAAATATAATATATAATTCATATATAATAACTATATTCATATTGGTAATATATAAAATTTAAAACAAAATTAATAAATATATAATATATATATAATATAATATTGAAAATATTTATCTTGTTTATCCTTATAAATATAATACATTCCAAAAAAATAATATATATTTAATATAAAAGTAAATCGTTAATCATTATTCATAATGGCCCAATGATTACATTCCTGATTATCAAAATATATTAATATAATTGCCACATAATTTATATAATATATAATATATATATATATATAACAAAATATAATATATAAAATTTATAATATACCCCTTAATATAATAAAATTTTTTAACTACTAATATATATCCGACATAATATTTAAACATATATATATATATATATATTACTCTGTTTTAAAATATATCATATATAATTTATTCTATTCTCCAAATGTAAATATAAATAATATATAATTCATATCGTCCGGTTAAAAAATATATATATATATAATTTGGAACAGGATTATATATAAAATCCTATAACTAACTGTTTAGGATATATATAAATCCCGTCTCAGTCATATAAAGTTTATATTATATATAATTTATATATCAATATATTCATATATAAAGTATATAATATTTGCAAATTTATAAAATAAATATATATATATTTTCATAACAATTTATATTATAACATATAATATATATAAAATATAATATATCATATATTATTTTTATTTATCAAATATATTTTATATTAAGATGATAAAAATATAATATATAATATATTTATAATATTTATTTATTGATATATATTGGGCAAATATTTATTTATAAATTATAAAATATTAAATTTTCATATTTATATATATATATATATAAAAAAAATATATATATACTTTAAATATAATTATATATATAAAACCTCTGTTATAAAAAATATAAAACCATTTTATAATATTCTTTAATATTCTATATTTATTAAACTGTAAATATATATATCTTAAATACAATCATAGGAAAAGTAATTAATATATAAAATTCTAAAAACAAATTTATATATTTTTATCTGAATAAAATATATATAAAATATTACAATATCTTTTATAATTTTATTGTTAATCTATAAAATATAATATATATATAAATATATAGTATATATATAAAATATAAGGTATATTGGAATAATTATATAATATATATATATATATAATATATTAATATATATATATATATATATAATTATATAAAATTGTAATTATAAAATATAAATATATATTATATAAAAAATATAATCTATATAAATATTCAGGGATAAATATTCTAAAATATATAAAATATAATATATATATAATATATATAAAATTTAATATAAAAATATAATATTTTTTTAATAAATAATATATTTTATTTATTGGGGTATTCCGATTGTTCAGATTGTTATTTAGTAAAGAAACTGATGATCCGACAAATGCAAGGGCTGTCGGTGAAATAATTTATTACATGGAACTGCGTATTCTGTTTTATTTAAATTATTTTTCTCTGGATTTACATTGAGCTCTTGGATTTTATCCTCCTCTATTCTACCCATACGGATTACCTAGTTTTTCATGAACTAAATATATATATATATATATATATATATATATATATATATATATATATATATAAAAGAAGGACAGTAAGATATATAATCCGATGTTCTTATTGATATTTTTTATTTTCATTTGTACAAAATAGTGCTCAATTTAAATTTACGGACTATTCATTCCATTATAAATTAACTGATTTAAAATAAAGTTTTTTTCCATACACAGTAATAACCATGTTTCAAAAACTAAAGCTAAAAACTTCAAATTTAATTATATATATATATATATATATATATATATATGTGTGTACTGTGTGTGTGTGTCTTTTAGTAATTTTTGTTTAAATGCCTGATCACTGTTAACTCATTTCTTTCTGATTTTCGAAGTACTTTTATAAAAATTATTAATGCGTTTAGATTAAACATATAAGAGGATCCGCTTTATCAGTGATAGGGGAATTCATGAAAACTGGCAATTCCTATTTCTTGATTTTCAATGCGTTTTCTTTTAAAAGATTTCATTAGTATTGTGACTGTCGGTTGAAATTTGATTATGTCAATACATACTCTCCGAGTTCTATCGTGTTGTATACAGCTGGTGGTTTACATATTTCTGAACGAGTTCATATTCGAGAAACTAAGCAATGTACAAGGGCATGTGGAAATATAATTAGAAATAAAAAAAACTGTACTGAACTGCTGTGTAATCTCTACCAGAAGCTAAGCAAAGTACAAGGTCACATGAAAATATCATTAGAAATAACGAAAAAGTGTACTGAACTGCTATGTAATTTCTACCAGAAGCTAAGCAAAGTAAAAGGTTACATGAAAATATCATTAGAAAAAGAGAAAAACTGTATTGAACTGCTATGTAATCTCTACCAGAAGCTAGGCAAAGTATAACGTCACAAGAAAATATCATTAGAAATTAAGAAAAACTGTACTGAACTGCTATGTAATCTCTACCAAAAACTAAACAAATTATTAAAATACGAGAAAAATATCGTCCGAATCAAAGAAAAGACTCTAATATCTAATCTTCTATATGACCGTGAATGCTGGACAATTTTCTCACTGATGAAAGATTTGAAGGGGATAAGATTCCAATGGATTCTCGGAATACCACAATCAGAAGATGTAAGCAACGTGAAAGTGTTAAGGAAAGAAACTTATTTTTATTTATTTAATTCTTAATCATTTCATCCCATGCAAGGCAATAAAGCCACTAAGACATAAGGGTTTTCTGAGTGTGAAAGAGTAAGAAAAAAGATAAACATTATTAAGGAGTGAGAACAATAGAAGAGTAATCAAAAAGACAGTAGATAACGATTGACATTGCATTTAAATTTTCGAAAATGTTTCTGAAACACATTATGAGGAAAGAGGGCCTGGATAATGTAACACCCACAGGTCATATTGAAGGCAAAATAATAAGAAGAAAGGGTGAATAACTTTAACGTGTGTATGCAAATGGGTGAAAAAAATAGAGACAAAAAGGAATGGTAGTTACTTTCTTTTTTCTTTTATTTTAATCATTTCCCTGCAAGCAAGGCAGGAATGCCACAAGTACACAAAGGGTTTACAGGGAATTAAAGTAAATGAGAAAACTCAGAATAGGAAGGAGGATTGAGGAAAGGACAAAAGATGAACGGGATTCAAGAAGTCAGAAGATGGCGATTTATATAGCATTTACAATTTTTAAGATTGTAGTTATCAGGGATGCAAATAAACGGAAGGGAGTTTCACTGTTGGGAAGTGCAAGAGAAGAAACACTTGGAGTAAGTGTCGGTTCATTTATATGGCACCAGTAAAAGCACCCTGGAATAGAGATGTTAATCTATTAGTAAGATTTAAATTCATGTAGTCAGGGCACCAGGGAAAAAATTTCGTCAGAACAGTTGCCATGAAAATATTTGTAGAAAAGACAGAAGGAAACCATGTCACGTTGGTGAGAAAGGACAAATTCAATGCCATGGCATTTCGATTACAATGCAGAACCTTTAACATTGGAAATTGCAAGATGAATTCGAGATGAAAAGGACAATAATTAGTGACCCAATTTTCCTTGCAGTAGATGCCACGAATTGATTTTACTGATAATTGTTGGACTTTAGTCAAGATAAAATTTTTGGTGTGCCTGGGGCAGAGAAACGATCTGCTCTAAAAAATTGCAAAGTTTTATTTGGCGGGCAGAAAAATTTTTTGGTGATTAAATGAAACAGTTTTTAATTCTTTTTTAAACATTTGCACTGTTTAATTTCATATAAAATATTTATATAAATATCATAGTGTTATTTATCTATATTTAAATTTGAAAGATTTAAAATATGGTAGTATCTGAATGTTTCTATTCGAATATATTTTTAAAATATATATGATATATATACATATATATATGGGAAAATGATTTATAAATTTTTTCATATCAAGAACAATTTTAAAAAACGTGTAAAAGGTTTTTTGTTTTGTGGCGTAAGACTTGCATGAAGTTAAAAATGTTTTCTGTTTTACATAAAGGAAAGTGAAGAAAATACAGAAAAAACAAACAAAAAACTTTAACATGCAATTATGACTGTATTAATTTAATATAAAGTCGACGTCTTTTTCCGTTTCTGGTCTATTTAAGACCATCTTCATGGACATTTTCATTTAAACATAATTAACATTAGAACATATAAAAACGTTACACAAAAGACGATGGACATATTTATACAATATTTAATCCAAACAGATAACTGAAATTTTTTATACAAGATCAATTCCGTTTAAATATGATCACGTTGTCGTCACGTGGGCGATGTTCTAACGTATTCCTGATTTCCAAATATTAAAATATTAAAAAGTCGATTGAACTATTTTATATAAACAGTTCAAGGAAATCCCTTCCGTACTTTTAGGAATACGCAGAGATCAATAGGTTCTTATATCTTCATATATAAGCTTGAAGGACAATTAGTCCACGTTACAAAGCAAATTCAAATGATTTCAAAAACGATGGGAAGTTCTAAAAACAGTTCGATAATAAATCCTTTCCCCCACTTGATCAATAGATTCTTATATATTAACATTATAAAACAAATATCAGAAATTTTTTTAAAAATTTTGTTTGTTTTTCTGTATTTTAAAAATATTGTCGGATCTATATCCATATTTTTTTAAAAAAAAAAAGAATATGTTGAATAATGTAAATTTTCTTTTTTTAAATTACCTTGTGAGGTTGAATATTAAAAAAAATATATTTAAAAAAAAAAATAATTTTAAAAGTCAAAATTCTCTCTCTTATCTGGCCTCTGTCTCTCTCTCCACTTCCGTTCTAAGAATTGTTTTGAGGGCCTAATTGGTTTTTTTTTTATATTTTAAACCATTTTACACTTTTACAATTTTAAATATCCAATAAATTGTAAACTATACTATTTTATTATAGCTTTCAACTTTAACCATTCTTATTTAAACAAACGATGAAAAACTCCAAACTGCGAAATGAACATTTTCCGTATTGAAATAACATCTTACAAGAACAAACATGCAATAAATTGTATTCAATGAATACATTTTATAATCTAAATTTTTGAATAAATTGAATTGTATTTCTCATTTGTTAATTGATTGTTATGAAATTCCTAATTGTCTTTATGAATTCAAATGTTCAGAAAATATTCCATTTGAGGTTTTTATCAGAATATTAATACAAAACATTTTCCAAATTATGTTGAACGTAGAATTGTTCAAATCAATAGATCAATGTTTTGAGCTTGGCTAAAAACAAGAGAAATGTAAGTTTATACAATAAATTCTGTGTGTTGTTTATAAAAATTATGAACAAATTTTTTTTTTTTTTTTTTTTTTTTTTTTACAGTTTTCTTATTTGAAATAGCTCTGGAGTCGCCACCATCTGTTATGGAAAAAGTTCGAAACGATCGTAATTTTTCCTGTATTTAATCTTGCACTGGAAATATGATGGTTGGTTAAAATTAACCAATCCCACATTTCTTCTTTAGAACAAACAAAATCAAGATCAAAAACCAATTCAAAGAAACAACTGCGATGGCTAAATTGTCCCTATTTAAAAATAGTGACCGAATTATTAGACCGCTAAGGATAAAATATAGATATTTTAATTTGGAAAAAAATAAGCAATCGTAAAAAAAAGAAAACGAAAATAAAACATTCAAATCTTTTGCTGAATTGAAAAATTTTCTACAACTGAAAAAAAAATCTATCAAATCGTAAAAATATTTCAATTATTGTTTTTTTTGGTGCACTGAATGAACCTTAAATTCGTTATCACGCACCTTGTAATCAGCACAATATATTGAAGACTAATAATTTGACCAAGAAACATCGAGGTTGGGATAAAATTGATATTTCAAAAGTTAAGTAAACTTTTCATATATAATATTGCACATTGTTACAGAGGTTAATAAATGGCGCTGATGTAGCATTACATAAATAGATAAATTATATATTAGTAAAAAAAGAAATTTTTTTTTTATATATATATATATAATATATATATATATATAAAAGATCAATAAACTAAATTGATTTAAAATGTACGCATATTGCAGTACGATCTAACCATTTTTCAAATATGGTTAGAACTGTGTAAAATCGAAAATCATATTTTCCTATCAATTAATTTTGACAAATATTGTAAATTTGCATCGTGTTTATTTTGTAAAAATAAAAAGAACCGGATATATATCTTACTGTTCTTTTATTTATATATATATATATATATATATATATATATATATATAAATCTTTTAAATATTAGCCTTCTTTAAACTAACGATATATATATATATATATATATATATATATATAATTATATAGACATTGATACAGAGCTAGAGATGTCAACTGTTTCATGCTAATAGAGCAATCATTAACTGTCTAAAGAAATTTTTATTTAGCATGAAACAGACAGTGTCAAAAAAATATCCAATTTTATATTTACAAATGTTTTTATCCTCGATATTAAGATTTTAAATATATAGATACTTTAAAAGTATATTTTATGATATATATATATATATATATATATATATATATAAAGCAATATATTGAAAGATAATATATAATTATATATTTGAAATATTTATGATTTAATTCGATTAGAAATATTTGATGATGATATCTATATATCCATAATATATATAGTAGTCAAATATATATATATATATATATATATATATACAAAATTCAAGAGGATAGAATCCAAATTGAAAAGTAAATGTACAAGACAGAGAAAAATATAATAAAAAGACTTTTACACTAATCATTTCATGGTTATAATTTACTGAGATTGGAATCGTAATCCAGATTGAAGTGAGAGACACAAAGTTCAAATGAGAAATATTGATATTATATTATATATAATATTTTATATATATATTGGAATATATATATATATATTTATATTTAAAATTATAAACTTGTAGTAGATAAAATTTTTATTTAAAAAATAAAATTGTTTCAGAAATATCTGTAAAATATATTCCAGAAAATTGTTGCTGCACATTTTTTCAGTAATATTTGAGTTTAAATTAAATTCAGGGTTTCAAAGTCTAATAAATAAATAAATAAATAAAAATGTCAATCCAATGGCTTAATGTCATCAAAAATAGTAACTTTCTTGTTCGTCATTTATTTATTTTTTTTTTAGCTAATTTTTTCTTTCAAACTTTAATCGGTCCTCTTTATTTTTTTTATTATTATTATTATTAAAATTATGATTTGGAAAATATCCTTGAAAATTAAAACGATAAAAATTTCACCTTGCAAATGTCGTACTCAATCAAAACAAATCAAATTGTATTTTAATCATTGCCGGATCCAAGTAATTCGGTCGGATGACAAGCTATATATTTTGTTAAATCAAGATTATGACGAAAAACAAACGTTTTATATTTTTATTCCTCAGTCTTTTATTAAATTCCACCATTTTTATTATCCACATGTCAAAGTATCTTTGGAAAATGAATCGAATTTTCGCAAATTAAAACGAATTATTATTAGCCTAGATTTTATACAGCCATTTAGATATAACTGCCATAATTTTCCTTTTTTTTTTATAATGATTCTAAATTTATGGAGATTTTAGAAGCATTTTAAAGAAATGAAATATTACTTTTTTTTTCTTTGAAAAGTCCTCAATCAAGTGCTCCAAAATATAGATCAAGTATTTCCAATACTATGACCAGGAATTGGAATTTTTTATTGACATATATATATATATATATATATATATATATATATATATATATAATATATATATAGATAATGATATATATATATATATAATATATATATATATAAAAAGTTTCAAATTAAAAAATAATAATGTTTTTTTTATGAAAGTATTTATTTATTTATATATATATTTGATATTTCAAATTGTCCTCAATTTTCATCAGAAATAACTGTTTGTTACAAATAAATTAAAATTACTGTTTGTTTACAAGTAGCGTCCTTCGAGAGACGCGGACGTCACGTGATATGGAACGCCACTGTTTCGAATATTCCTAACGTAAATCTAACTGTAATAATATTTTAAATGTTTTTAAAAAATAATTTTTTTACTATATCTAAAAAATTGTTTAACTATTGAAATATTTATAAAGATTTAAAATACCCAAGTCTTTATTTAACCCTAGTTTATATGTATTTAATTTTAAAATCCAATATTTTTTTTTTTTTTTTTGCGTGTGTATGTGGAACTGAAATCAGAATCTATCAATAAACATTTGCAGTTTTCTAATGAGTGTCCTGATTGATTAAAGTGTTTAGCTATGGGGGAATAAGGGTTATTTTGACGTATGGTTTGTTTATGATTATTGAAACAAAATCTAAAATTATTTCCAGACTCACCAATATATCCACTATTAGGACATAAGGTGCAGAATAAATAATAGATTATGTTATGGCTATCGCAGGTGAGGTTAGGTGGCTGTATCTTGATATTGATGTTGGGTACAAAAAATATATTAGCTATTATTAAATGTTTGCAAACTAAGCAACTAGGTTTGTTACATTTGTAATTTCCTGATTGGTTTCTATTGTTTAGATATTTGGTAGAGGTGAGGATAGCTGATAAGTTAGGTGATTGTTTCTTTGCATTTATGGGTGGTTTATCGAAAATGTCTTTGATCTTTTTGTCTAACTGGAGGTTCTTGTAATCCTTTTTTAAATTGTGAATAAGTGTGTGGGAATATTGATTGTGGTTAAAAACCATGGGAATCCGATTGTTGTTTTTATTTTTCTTGTATGTGAGAAGTGTGTTACGATTTATCAGGATAGTTTTATTTAGTGTTTCTTTTATTATTTTTATTGGGTATTTACATTTTAGGAATTGTTTTGTTAAGTTATTAATGTTGTATAGAAAATCTAAATGGTCTGAGCATATGCGTTTGATTCTTAGAAATGAGCTGTATACAATAGATTTTTTTAATTTAAAGGGATGACAGCTGTTAAAGTGCAGGAATTTATGTTGGTTTGTGGGTTTGTTGTATAGACTGGTAGAAAGTGTATGTTTGTTTAATTTTATCATAACGTCTAAGAAAGGGATGGATGTGTATGAGTGCTCCATGGTAAATTTAATTGTATCGTGGAAATTGTTGCAGAAAGTGAAAAAAAAATTTTTTAATTTTTCTGATCCATGAGTCCATAATAAAAAAATGTCATCAATATATCTAAAGTAATGTGATGGTTTATATTCTGAATTGTCTAGTATCTTCTTTTCTAGAATGTGCATAAAGATATTAGCATAACTAGGTGCCATTTTTTGCCCATTGCTGTGCCACTAATCTGTAAATAGTGTTTGTTGTTGAATTTAAAATTATCATGTGTTAAAATGAAATTTATTAATTGGCATATATCTGTAATTTGGTAGTTAGGTAATTTTTTGTTACTAAGGAACTCATAGCAAGCTGATACTCCTTCAACATGTGGAATGTTCGTGTAAAGGGACGAAACATCCATCGTTACTAGGATTGTATCATGGTGGACTAAGTTAATGTTTTGTAATTTGTTGAGAAAGTCAGTAGTGTCACTAATATAACTAGGTATGTCAGGCAATAAAGGTTTTAGGATATTGTCTATGTACCCAGATATAAGTTCTGTGAGGGTACCAATGCCTGATCTTATGGGTCTACCAGTAATTTTAATTGATTTGTAACAAACAGTTATTTCTGAAGAAAGATTGAGGTCAATCTGAAATATCAAATATATACATAAATAAATACTTTCATAAAAACATTATTTTTTTTTTAATTTGCAACTTTTGCTATATATACACATTAAGAAAGTATACGTGGCTTCTCATTATGCTATATATATATGTATGTATTAAGACATCTTTATGTTTATACACTCTTTTTATAGATACAAATATTTAAGTAAATGCTCTGTTTATAATAAGCAATTTGGTTAACGACATTTACCGACTGAATGTCCCTTGACAAATTTTCACAAAAATATGCGTCCACCGACAGGAATTGAACCTGTATCATATATGGAACAGTCATTTAGTTTGACGCACCTTTAACCAATTTAAGGAGCATTCGATTATAAGATCAAATTTACTGTATTTGAACTTTTTCTATGAATTTCTCATGTACTTAGTCATATCTGTTTATTCGAATATCAAATGTAAACAAATGAAAATCCTCAAATTATATAATAGACAAAGTTAAATCTCCGACTAATTTTATTTATTTATTGTATAAACATTGAATATCTTTAAATAATTGATGGACTTTGTCCATTTCATATATATATATATATATATATATATATATATATATATATATATATATATAAATCTTCTATATTCATGTATATATATGGGTATATAAATCGCAGATATGTGAAATACAAATATTTTCAACATACATTTTATATCTATGCTTGAAAATACCGGATGTCTTACAAACCCGATATAAATAATATATTATACAAATATGCCAATTATATAATATATATATATTATATCCATATATATTAGATTAAAAGGACATATTATATATGCCTGTATATATAATACAGATATATAAAACAATATATGTATGGATATATAAATATATAATATATGCAGCAATAATATATATTATATATATAAAAATATTGCCTTGAAGACATACATATATATAATATATATATATGGTTCTATATATATATATATATATATAGACTGGGTTAATATAGAGAGACTGATATTGCTGATGGTGTCAAGATCTTACATGAATCATTTCATAAAATATGCAGAACAGAAAAGATGAGTTCATCTTCATCCTGCCGATGGCTTAGTGCCAACCTCCACCATGACATATAATTCAGTCGGATTTCTGTCCAGGGCAGGTCTGCTTAGATATCTATCACACCACCACCATGGGCTTTGTATATGATGATTTCGTAATGGCATGCTTTGTTACATTATATATATAGGGTGTTTTTTTCCAGTTGCATCGATAGAAAGATGCATTAGAAGTTTTTGATTTAACAAAAGTGGTTCTTTTTTTTTCTGGAGATGATTTGATTATGACATTTGTAACAAGATATGCAGATTGATGGATGGTTTTTTTGAGCCACTATTGATTACATACACACACATCCAATGCAGTGTTGTTGGTATTTTATTTCGTACAAACTGAAAGGCTAAACAATGTCAGTGATGGTCATAATACAACATGCATGAATTGACACTTACCATATATATATAAATTTAAACTTTCCCAGCATAATGTAACAAATTTAAAAAAAACAATGTTGTCCTAAAGGATAAAATGTGTTACATTAAAACTTTTTTTTCACTTTGTCAATTTTCATTTATTTTTGCATAACTAAAATATTTGATAAAACCTCTGTAATAAAAATTCTGAATTGAATAATCTAAATAAATGAATTAAAATAATGTCACCATCACTAAGATCAAAAACCAAACACCTTTAATGAACCATTAAAAAAAAACCAATATTGTTTTCAATAAACGCCTTCTTTGTATTCAGATTGTCAAAAAACACTTTGAAGTGTTTTATTGCCGCATCCAGAAAAATGCCAAATTCTACAGCATACCAACTCTCAAATTTCTGGTGGAGTGAATTGTGTCATCATCCTCTTTTAAATTAGACACCCCCCAACACCCTACCTCTTCCGCAGTTGATACAAATTGTTAAAAAAAACAACACACTTATTTAAAAAATTAAAAATATAAATAAAGAAGTTTACCCATTGTATTTTATATGAATGAATTTAATTGAAAAAGATAAATGCAATTTCAACACACACATACACAAAAATTTCAGAAAGATTAACACATTTTGATACATGAAATGAAATTTAATTGAAATAATAAATTAATATTGAAATTTTTGAACTTTAGTTTTATAAAACCTGCACGCCCAACAACACACATAACTGTTAATAAATATATCATTCTTCTAAAAAATACTTATAATTTTAAAAACACATTTATTTCAAATTTCAGTTTGATTATATAGAAAAAAATATATATATGATGATATATATGAAAACACTTATCTAAGTATAATCTGAATTAAAAAATACATATATTTTATTTTATACAAAATATCTCATCATTCAATTGGATTATTCGTAGTATAATGCTTAAAGATTATGTCTACTAGCGAAATAATCATTTAATAATTGCATTAATGTTTTAATTTAATTTGCTAATTGATTCAAGGTATGATTAACTTCTTTGTAATTTAAAATATACTGTGTATTAAAAAATATATTTTAAATATATATATATATATATATATATATATATATATATATATATATATATATATATGTATATATATGTATTAGTATATGAAATATATTATATATATTTTTATGATTATTGTATAATCTAGCAAAATTAATATTTAGATAGATAGATAAAAAGATAAATAAATAGACATTATTTGATTGTTTTTTCTAAGGAAACTTGCTCACGCTTTACACACATGCACAGACACATATATAAATATTTAAACCGTGCAGTATTTATTAATAAAATATATATATATATATATATATATAAATATAAATATAAAAGTGAATGTGTGTGAAGTCAACACTCAGAGGCAACAGGCTGTTTCATTCTAGATGCAATTCAGGCCACAAGTATTACATCAACCTTTATTAAATTTATTCTCAAATGGTGAATCTAACATAAGTTTTTGTACCAGTTATTTTCTCAAAATCTTATCTTCCAAAATATCCAGAAATTGTCAAATATAATAATAAAACCCATTTCCTATAAGGAAATTCGTCCTCCGAATAAAAAATAATTGTCATCAAACCATTTCATAATATATATATACATATATATATATATATAATCATCCATGCAAATTACTATTATATGAATAAAAAATAATAATTTTCTTTCCTATAAATGTTGGCATGAAAATTGTTACTTATTAAATATATGATTAAAAATATTCCTTTATCAAATCTGAAAACAATGAAATTAAATTTGAAACTATGATATTTGTTTCATTCTTTGACCACGTATAGATAGAAAGAATATATTAAGGAAACATTCTGCATTCATTTGTCACTTTCAGTTGAAATTTATAAAATCTTTTATCTTAAAAAACTTTTTCAGTAAAATAGGTTTCTCAATGTCCAGTAACTCTTTCCAGTATTAATGTGGGTTTCTTTCCTGACCATTTGTTTGTATTAAAGATTATCCCACATCTAATTATGTAGTTATTTTTCATTTTGAGTTACATGTGCTATCCATTTTAGTTGTTGCTGCTGTTGGTAGTCCCTCAATTGATGAAGGTTTCTGTTATTTGGTACAGTTCTTTGTTTGTGAGTCTATAGCACCACAATGTTTAAAGAAGGATAATCTTTTCTCTACCAATGGGCTTAGAAAATGGCTGTATTCAACCGGACAGTTTAGATATTTCTTAATGGGTTTGGTAACATAAATAGTATCCATATGAAAGTCTCAATCTGATGAAGCTTATTTAAGAACATGACTCAAGTTTTTTAAGTTAGGGTACACCATTATTAATGAGTGTTTGTTTTATATTATTAATATCAAGATGGGAAAATTTTTTGATGAGGAAATGAATTTGACTTTTTGGATTAGTTTATTAATGACTGCAGTATTATAATTTTCAGTGCATTCACTCTTAGTAGTTTAGAAGACAAGAGTTAAAACTAGTAGACTTTTTTTATGACAGAATTTTCACAGTTATAGTTAATGATCGAATATCTAGAATGAGAATTTTAAACTTTAAACGGAATTTAAAAAAAATTAAAAACTATGAAAGTCATTGACGAATTTGGATTGGATGAAAATATCAATATTTCTGGCATAAATTGTGTGTTTGTTAATTTATTAGATATTTTGTTTTTCTAAGTTAGCTATACAAAGTTTGAAAATACATTCAAGTGTGACGTCGTCCCCCTGGTCGCAGCGTCGACTCTGTCGTTCGATCTCGTTCGCGGCGCCAACTGTGACGTGACGTGGTCCCAGGTTCTGATCCTATGGTCACGACACCAGTTGTGACGTCTTTGCCGCGGCGTCAGCTGTTCGCTCCTCGCTGCTCCAAGTGTGACGTTCTAACCCTTTGGTTAGATGAATACCAGCCTCGTCGTTCCCAACTCGCTTCCAACGCCTGGTTACTAGGGTAACTGCACTGATCTCCGGTCTGCCTACCCACGTTGTGATTAGATCTTAGACAGACGAGATCAAACAGGGATTGGGGCCGTATGCAAGCTGAGTCCAACGGGGGTGATAACACACAAGAAAAGAAAAAACTCACAAGGTCAAAAATTATTGAAGAAAAAGGTAACAACTTTTTATATCTAAATGTTCGTTACACAAGATTATTCCTACCTCCCGACCCGTTTTGTGGACTGTGGCACCAAGCTTCTACTATACAACTTTAAGGCTTCGAGTTGCCTGCTCTCTAGAAATTTGCATTTCGGGGTGTGGTTTGGTTTCAACACTGGGCGCTGATCTCTACCTGTCGTTCACGGCTGATTTCTCTCGCCGTCCGTGGCTGTCAACTAACTCTCTCTTCGAGTCTGAATTATTATTCACTCATCTTGCCGTCAGTGCGCGAATTAACTTCTTCTCTTCGGCTTGAGTTGGACGAATTTATTCACTTCGGCTTGGGTTGGAATTTCTTCGGAGGCGTCGGCTTGGGTTGGGCGAACTTCTCTTCTTAGGCTTGGTTTGATTCCAACTTCTCCACTTAGGCCAAACGGCTGCTTCTTCGGCTTCTCTTGCCGCAAGGGGACTAATGAACAAGGCCTGCCGTCCGCGCTGCAACTCCAACTCCAACTTCGTCCGAGGCGCAACCCCAACTCTGTCGATTGGGGTCCTGCTTTTTATTGAGGCAGGGGCAAATGAACCGGGCCCGTCGGCGCCAGGGTTTTCTTTGATGTCCAAAGCGTATTATTTCTGTCGATTGGGGTCCTGCTTTTTTTTGAGGCAGTCAAAAACTTACTGGGTCTGTCGGCCCAGGGTTTTCTTGATAATTCTGGGGGAGGCGTATTTCTGATTAGGGGTTTTTCCATTATCGGTAACAGGTGACCCTACTTCCTTACCAATGGGGTCCTGGTCGGGAGGCATCTTTCCCCTCCTCCCTCGCACATCAGGTGACCGCTCTCGGCCAATGGGGTCCTGGTCGGGCATCTTTCCTCCTCCCTCCCACATGTATCATGACCGCCCTCGGCCAATGAGACTCTGGTCGGTATCTTTCCTCCTTCCTTCGTGACGTCTCTAATCGGGCGTGGACAATCCGTGGCTTTGTTCTGGGGAAGAAACACCTTGCTTAAAAAAACAAAATTTAAATTGTCCTTTTCGTACCAGATCGAATGACGCTATCGGTTTCTTTTTACACGTGGTATCTGTCAAACAGCCTACCGCTAATTGGATACGATCTAAGAAAAGAATTTTCTTAGACCTGTCGGCGTCCGTCTGAACGCAACAAAATATTTCATTCTCCTCCGGCCGATAATAAAAATCTGTATTATCTCAAAAAAAACGACATCATCACCCTGGGTGGCGTTAACGTGAACTAATAAAAATATTTCACTTTTTCCCTTCGCTCAGAGCTTGACAACAAAATCTTAATTATCTCAAAAAAAAAAACATTTTCTAATCATCATCCTGTGTGACTTGTATTTTCAATTCTGGTTCTCGTATTAATGGATTGTCTGTATATCCTTAGATAAACTTCCCATCTGTTACCTATCATCTCAATTTTTTTTCATTTGTTACTTAAATATTTTTTTTCATTTCTTCAACCAAATTGAAATAAACAAACTTCCATTTTTCGTGGACACGGTCAGGTAGGTTTGACCTGATATTTTTGACATCTGTTATGTGTCAGCTGAGCGTGTGTGTTTTCGCTTACCGACCTGGTTTCGTATTATTTTTTTTTCTTTTTTCCTTTCCTTCTTTTTTTTTCCAGATCGCCCGAACACAATTTTATTCTCAACTTCTTTTTTCATCTCTAAATAACTATCAAAAAACCGAAAAAAAAATCAAATTTAGAATATTATTCTAATTAAACTCTAACTCAGATATTCATTTTATCATCTCTAAATAATTATCAAATGGTTAACAAACCAATGAAAAAAAAACATGGCTATAGATTTTCATGTGTCCTGCAAAACACGTTCTGCATTCAGTCTGTAGAACTACCAAGAATTCTATAGTTTTGTCTCCAGTAGATGTTAAATATAGCTGTCAGCATCCGAGTGATGCATTTCTATCAATGCTTCTCATCTCTTGTCAGATGAGTTCTAAACCGTAAATACCTAATTATTGTTGCCAATATAAATGCTCAGGTTGGTGTCAAAAACGTATATATTTTGCATTACAGTGACAGATGGTGGAAATTTTTAAAGAAAAAAAAGGCAAGACGAAGAAGACGACCAGCAAACAGATAAGAAAAAACATAAATACGAGAAAAGGAAAGCCACAATCCATTACACCAATGCACATCTACAGAGATGAGTCTACTCTACTATTTTACCCATAGTTGAGATGAGATGAATTTATAGCTTTCCCAAGAATATTTGTGTGAAACTGAATCTAACGAACAACTAGAATTTGAACTTGATTCACTGAGTTCTTGTTCTAAGCTGTTAAACATTTCACTATCTTATTATTTGGTCGAGCTATCATGGACATTCACAAATCTATCATATCAACCATCACGGTCCTGCATCAAAGTCAGAAGCTCATTAGGTTGGCATTTTATGTCAAAAGATAGTTGGTCAATGTAAATAAATTCTGGTAATTCAACCTAGTAATGCTCTATGTCTAACATGTCCAGAGCAGTAGATCACTCGAAATTAAAATGTTTTGATCAAAGTTCCTGAAAAAAATTCTGCATTCATGAAAGATTGTAGAAAAAAAGGAATGGGTCTATAGAACTGTGATTTATTCATTTGTTGTACGGAAGATATAAAAATATAGCTGTCAGCATCCGGTGATGTATTTCATTAAATGCCTCTCATCTCTTGTCAGACGATCCCAAACCAACTACCTAATTATTAGTTTTAAATATAAAATGATAAAACCGAGGTTGGTGCCAAAACGAGGGGGTTTTATATATTAGGCGTCTTCTAACAGAGAACAGTTTTTAAGACTTTATACTGGAAATTAATCGTTTTGTGCCTCATGTTAGTGATTTCAAAATAAGAGCTCTAAACAATGGGTCTATAGAACTCATGCCATTGACATGAAGACCCAAGACAGCGGAAGAACGTCTGCCCTGTTATTTAACCCATAGCTGGGGGATTAAGAGCATTAGGATGAAACGGAATTGAGCAGAAATTGAATTTGGCATGCCTAATTCACCATCTGTGCCAATATCCAATACACCGCCCAAGTCTCTATACATAACTGTTTATGCGGTTGTCTTAGCTTGGACATTCCCGAGTCTATCACGCCAACCATCACTGTCCTGCATCAAGGCCAGAAGGTCATTAGGTTGGCATTTTGTGTCGTAACATAGCAGATCAATGTATGTGGTTGCTGGACGACCGACTCGTCTTGCTCAATGGACAGGTGTCCAGAGGAGTAGATCACTTGCGCTCGCGTAAATAGCAGGAATGTGTCCACGGAGCTGTGATTTAGTCGGATGTTGTTCCCAAGAGATGTTAAGCATAGCCCTCAGCATCCGAATGTAGGTTCCATCAAGCTTAGATTTTAGGATTTTAATGCACAGACATTCGCACCAAACATTAATACCGCTTCTAATTTATGTATCATAATTCGAGTTTCAAAGTTATTTTGGAAACAAGAATTATGATACATAAATCATATACACTAACGCTGCTTGACAAGTCAAATGCACATGAAGCCTGCTTAACCAATGAAAATCAAATGCAAACATAAAAATACTAGAATTTCTTTTTCTCCTTATTTCATTTTCTGGTGAAGATTTAAAAAAATTTTGAAAAATGAATAGATTTATTTTTATTTTTTTTTTTTTTCTTTATCCTATCGTTCTGTCGGAATATAATAAACTGGCTAAAATGTATTCATCGCACCCTGTATATAGTGACCGTGTTCGACGTTGTATAACTATTTCACCTAGAACCTGTTTAAGAAGAAAAATAAAAAAACAACAAGAAAAATTTCTATAGGAAAAAGAAATTGCTAAAAAAAAAATGAAAAGAGAGGCGAAAATTTCCAATTGGGGAAAAAAGAGAGGCGAAAAAAAAAAGGGGGGGGAAAAGTTTTTTGCGAAAAAGAAAAGGGGGGAAAAAGACAGGCGAAAAGAAAAATATTGAAAGACAGGCGAAAAATAAATGAAAGGGAAAAAGACAAGCGAAAAACAAAAGGGGAGAAAGACAAGCGAAAAAGTAAAGGGGACAAAGACAAGCGAAAAAGTAAAGGGGAGAAAGACAAGCGAAAAAGTAAAGGGGAGAAAGACAAGCGAAAATATAAATTACGTTTTTTATAAAAAGAAAAGGTGAAAAAGAAAAGTTAAAAAGAAAAGCGAAAAGAGAAGTGGGGAAAAATTGGAAAGGAAAAGAATGGAAAAATGTAGAAAGAAAAGAAAAAAAAAAAAGAAAGGAAAAGAAGAAAACTAAGAAAAAATTTAAAATCCAAAAAAAGAAAATGAAAAAATGTTAATGAAAAGGGAAAAAAAGAAAAGATAAAAAAAAAAGAAAAAGCAAATTTATTATCAAAAATTTGATTTGGACAATATCCAGACAAAAATAATTAATTATTTGGATCTTTTGTTTACGCCCCTTGACAATAAATCCAAGTCTTTTCTTTAATTCTTTAATCATATTCAAAATTATCGACGTTGAGAGCTTTAATTTTCTAATGGAATCGTTTCTTTCAGCCTCTAATGAAGAAATTCACCCTCGGGGAAGAACCATACACTGACTGATTTTTCTTCTACGGTCCGTTTTGAAGTCAACACGGTAAAATCCCGACGAGAATTAGGCGTCTTTATTTCTTCCCGAAGACATTTCTGTTTCATCTGTTTTTCATCTTTCGCGCCGTACCAGATTTGAAACTCTTCAAAATTGCCGGCAGCTTCTTCGGTAGGTTGTCGTGTAATTTGGAAGAGAGTTGAAACATCCGATTCCGACTGTCTGCCGATCTCAGCCCTTCGGCAAGATTTCAAAAATTGATTTTCAAATAAGAGAGTTCAGAGGGAAAGTTTCGAATTTGACTATCCTCTTTATACAAAAAATTATTCTAAAATTTATTTATTTATTCAACGTCTTAGAGAGGTACAACAATGTTCAATTTATTCAACGTCTTATAGAGGTACAACAATGTTCGATTTGTCGGCTAAATATTATTTGAAAACTTTGCGTTTGGACTTTGCCGCGAATGCGCTGTCGATTTTCAACCATTTTATTCAAAGACTTAAGGGGAATTTGTGTGCCGAGTTCAAATTCAAAATAAAAATGTTTGTTTTTCGACGTCCTTTTAAAGGCATGGATCCATTCTATCTCAACAGCTAATGATTTTTATATAACAGAGTAGTCTGAGCTCTAGAGCCTTAGGCGGCAATCAGTGTTAGAGAAGGAAAAAAATGTTATTTTCGCCACGATATAAAAAAAACTACATTACCTTTCTAAAAATATCATATCATTTTATTTATATAATAATGTCAAAAGATTTAATCTGTGGTGAATCATGATCGTTTGCATCCTGAAAATTATAGACATTTAAAACAAAATAAACAAACAAAAATACACACAGAACACAAATGGGTTCAGTCCATTATGTTTATTTATATTTATTTAAGTAGAAATTTTGCATTGACTTTCAGACTAAATGAAAGGAAAATTAATTCAAAACCATAAAGAAGGCAATGGGGAACAAAAACTTCACTGTATTTCACAAGAAGTTGTGACAAAAATTTCAAAAGTCATGAGATAACAAAAGAAATTTTTTCTTTAGAAAGAAAAATGGGACCGCTAAATGTAACAAAGGAAAATGGCTTTAAAAAATAAAAATAAAAATTTCTACCACATCACGTTTTTTTGTTTTTGTTCCCGATTAATAACAGAAAATAAGAATCACGTTGACTTGGCCAAAAATTATATGTTTGATATCGGAGAATACCAAATTCTGTAAGTATGGACGTTTGTTTGGTTCTCAATGTTTAATGGATGGAAGATTTAATCGAAGAACCGGTTCAAATTCCATTCTTTTTATATAAAAAATTTTTAAAATACCACTAATTGTCCCTCCAGCTTTATTCATAATTAGTAATATTCATGTTAATAATTCATTATTTGTTTAAAAAAAACAATAAAAAAACAAAATTAAATGCAGTTTTATTTGTTCTTTATTTTCCTATTTTAAATAGCCTTCAAAGGGTTGATAAATAAAAAATGAATCATTTTCATCAATAAATGCTGATTAATTACACAGGAATATCTTCCATATTTATTTTTTTCTCTTGAAAATAAATAAAAAAAAATGATAGTCACAAAAAATGGATCCGTTTAAATACTGAATGTAATTGTAATTGATATTTTTAAAACAATTTCTTAGATATAAAATTTTCCCATAATTTGATTACAAATATGAAAACAAATGCAAATATTCATCTACTCCCGTTATATAAATTTTGTGTAAAAACATTAATCTAAAAATGCTTTTACAATTTAAAAATATTTTCTGGCTTAAAATAAACTGCAAAAATATTTAGATAAACCATATAAAAAAACGAATCAATAAAAAAATCGACGACCATTTGAATCTTGAAATAGATAGTATTTTATTTTTTTTTCTTTAAAACATTTTGTCTGGTTCATTCTAAAACATTTTTCTACGGTTACAATCCATTTAGAAAATGAGAAAAGATGACAAATTTATAAGGAAAGATTTTTTTCTGGACCATACTATTCCTTCGTATGATATATTTAAATTATAGATAAGATATATATAAATGGAAGTGAAAAAAATAAAAATATTAAATTTCTTATATCTGTCTCTATTTTTATGATATGAGGAATGTATAAATTTTATATTTACATTATTTAACTTATTGTTTTATTCTTTGTATTAATCCATTAAATTATTTTCATAACGTTGACCTTGATAACAACATCTGTCTGAATGCTGAGATGAGAAATTATATAAAAATACATTCCATACCGAAAATTGTCCTCATCTTTATTATTCATTTTGAAAATTTTTAAAGTTTTTTTGTTTTAATTGTCTCCGGATTCCGCCAGTTTGGTTTTTTGTTTAACTGAACTCTTTAAACAAAAAGCTCACATTTAATTATTTTTTTTTTCGAATGAATGTTTCATTATAATAAGACAATATAAATATATAATATATGAATAAATAATATATATATATATATATACTGTAATTGATATTAATCATTAAAACCTATTTTTATCTATCGAGTTTGATAAAAAATTAAAAAAACAATCATTGAAATAAGAACAAATGGGAGATACGATTTTTTTTTTTTTTTTTAAGATTTGCATTTTTATAAGTTTTTTTTTTTTTCATTTTGAATAATCTAAAAACCATCAACAGAAATTCGAAAAGAAATTTGAATAAAAATTATTGTACACCTAAGAAAAGTATTATATATTGGATCTATCAATTTGTCATTTCAACAGTAAATACGTCATATTGTCAATTTAATTTATCATATGCACTTTAATTGTTTCACTAAACATAAAATATAAGTTCATCAATTTTTTAACAGTTCTTTAATTGCTAAGGAATATCTATTCCTTAATTCCTATTGAAATTTTCACAATTTCAAATTTTATGGGATCCAAACAAATAAAATTGATATTATTTGTTTTTATCAAAATCTCTAAATATCATGAACTGGAAATTAAAGTAATGTAAAAAATATTAGATATTGATATTCCGAAAACTGTTTTATATTTTATCAATATTTGACTTTTTAATATATATATATATATATATTTATTCATATATATATAGCGTAATGATTTGACAAGATCGTTTGAATTACATAAATTTAAATTTAAATACAATATATATATATATAATAATATCTAAAATGCATATTATGTTTAAAGTTTCCAAACTTGAAATAGAATATAATTTATTAGCATAACTCTCAGAAGATGATGAATCTATTGATAAAATTACATTGGAATATAACGAAGAAAAAATTAATTAAAAATCTCCCAAATAACAAATTTTGTAACGGACCATGCCTAAAAACATTTAAACCGACAAATAGCTTATTCCTAATTTTCGGCAAGATTTAAAAGGATTAATATATATATATATATTTATATATATATATAAATATATATATATATATAAAAATATATATATATATATATATATATATAAATATATATATATATATATATAAAAAAAAAATAAGGAATAAAAATATATATATATATATAAAATATATATAAAAAATTTTATATATATATATATATATATATATATTTTAATAATATATTATATAAATAAAATATAATATTAATATATATAATATATATTTATATATATATATATATTTATATATATACATATATATATAAATATAAAAATAATTTCTCAATAATAATCCTAAAATAATTCTAATTATAAATGGTGCAATGTTTCATCTTTATAATATATTTCATTTCTGCAAAAAATTAAATTTTAAAAAAAATAAAAAGTTTGTAAGACGAAATAATTAAAATATAAATATATATTTATATATAATATATATATATATATATATATATATATATATATATACACTGCGTACAAATTATTATCGAGATAATTTTTTTTCTAATATTTCAAAAACCGTCCAATCAATTCACACAAAATTTTCACACAATGTTGGCAACACTGACCTGCGCAATCACTGAAATTTTCGTACTGATCTGCGCAATGTAAACAAACTGGCGCCATATTTGTTATCAGTGCGGTGATTTGAGCGTGCCAAATTATTAGAAAAGTGTAAGAATTTAGTGAAAAGATGGGCCGTAAAAGCAGTTTAAGTGATGCTGAAAAGAAAACTATCACCTCAGAACTCTCAAAAGGTAAATCTACCCTAGAAATTTCTAAAATGATAGGGAGGTGTCATCAAACAGTGAAAAAGTTCACCGCCGACCCTACACAAGTATGCAAAAGGGCAGATAAAGGCAAGCCGAGGGTTATTTCACGTCGTCTCATGTCACGACTTAAACGGGAGGCCACGAAGAACCCTGGACTTACCAATCAAGAGCTTTTCAGTTTTGGGGATCCTACTGTGTCTAAAAGTACTCGGTGTCGGTATCTGAGGGAAATAGCAACAACAGTCAAACCTGTATCGAAGCCTCCGTTGACGAGAAATCACATTCAAAATCGATTGAAATGGGCCGAGGACAATATGAAGATTGACTTTTTTAGTTTTGTTCACAGACGAAACTCGAGGAACACTTGATGGGCCAGATAGGTGGTGCAAAGGCTGGGTAATGAACGGACAGAATCGCCATCAGCGTTTGAGACGCCAATAAGGCGGTAGAGGCATAATGATCTGGGGTGGTATTATTGGAAAAACATTAGTGGGCCCATCGAGAGTACCAGATGGCGTCAAATGACTGCTGATGCATACATAGCGTTTATGAAGGAGCATCTTGAACCGTGGATGAAAAGAGTTGCCTTCAGAAGGGCCATTGTTTTCATGCAAGATAATGCTCCCTCACATGCTGCTCACAAGACTATTGAATATTTGAAACAGGCTTCGATGGACCTCGAAAAATGAAGTGGCCAGCAAATTCTCCGGATTTGAACCCAATCGAAAACCTTTGGAACATCATGAAGCGAAGACTGTACGCCAACGGACGACAATTCAGGAGCAACGCTGAGTTGTGGGAAGCAATTCTTGACATATCTCGTTTTTTCATTACAGCAGATGACATCCTACAATTAACAAATTCTATGGATCGTCGACTTCTTCAAGTAATTTCAAAACAGGGAAAGCACATTTTTTATTAATTTGTTTAAAACTGTGCCTTTGTTTGTATCTGTTATTATTTGTTTGATTATCTTATTTATTAGCTTCTTTTGATCATAAACATTCACGTGCAACATTAATAAACGTTTTGTTTGCTCAATTCTGGGAATTTTACTAAACCTTTCTAATAATTTGGCACGCTCAAATCACCATGCTGATAACAAATATGGCGCCAGTTTGTTTACATTGCGCAGATCAATACGAAAATTTCAGTGATTGCGCAGGTCAGTGTTGCCAACATTGTGTGAAAATTTTGTGTGAATTGATTGGACGGTTTTTGAAATATTAGAAAAAAAGTTATCTCGATAATAATTTGGCACGCAGTGTATATACATGTATATATATATATATATACATACATATATATATATATATAAAAATTATGATTTATATATTAATAAAATTGTATATTATATTTATATTTCATATATATACTTATATATACATAATATCTAGTAAAACAAATTATAAAAAATTTCTTACACATTTTGAAAAAAATTTACATTAAGTCAGACAAAGAAGCATTTTACTCCAACAGAAGTGCTAAAGTTACATTAATATAAGCTAGTTCCTTAATAAATCACACGTGTGTATTACTGTCTGTTTATTTACGGATTACGCTTTAATAGGTATTTCGTCTTGTTTTTAGTTTTAGTGAATCCGATTAAAATAAAATAAATGGTGTTGATCTTACTCGCTTTGAGATTGTTACAAGTGTTAATAATCCTCTTTAAATAAACTATTTGTTTGAAATGCTTTTTATGATTGCCTGTCTAAGATGTACTATTAATGTTTTAAATAAAATTGTCAGTAATATCATCTATTTGACTCTACTAAATACAATTTTTTAAAAGGAATTTTATATAGATAGATCATGAATATTGGTAGATATGTATTTTTTTTTCTGTAGATATACATATATATTATATACATTTTTTACTTAGATGGTAGCACAATTTTCTTCTTTTGTATAATGCGATAAAAGGTTTTGTATTAAATTTTTTTTCGCTAAAATATTTTAAAATTTATTAAAAATAAAAATATTTTTTGATGAAGCAGTTCATATTTTATCCGGGGTTGTTGTTGTCTGTTTTAAAATTTTATATTTAAAATAAACGTAACTAAAAATTAAAAAGAAAACCGTTTTTTAATTTCATTAAAAATAAAAAAAATTAAACAAAAACGAAAAAAATTAAAATAATTCATACAAATAATTTAACTGAATTTATAAAATTAAATTAAAAATTTAATTATTTATATTAATTGAAATCAATTGTTTTGAATAATTGTTTTATATTTTGTCAAAAAATAAACCTCAATTAAAATTTTTATATATATATAAATATACTAATATATATTTAATTTATATAAATTTATAAAAAATCAAGTTGCAAAATATTATTCCCATGGTTTTATTTTTAAATTGGAATTCATAATTTTTTTCCAAATTAAAATTATTACATTGGAAAAAATTCAAAAATTATCATTTAAAACATTTTTAATTTTATAAAAATTCCTTTGATTTATTTTATCTTACTTCTATTCTCTTTTATTTTAATATTTTACATATATATATATATATATATAATATTTTTTATTTTTTGAAATAAAACATAAGTAAAAATTTAAAACAACTACAAAATAGCCATTTTTTCATTTCTAATGACTTCAAATCATCAATTGATAATTCTTTCACAGAATTGTCTTTAAAAATGGTTTTTTTTGTAGTTTTTTTCCCTTGAAAAATTTAATTTTTATTTATTTTTTATAAAAATTTGATGTTATAAATAAATTATCTATTCTTTTTTTTGATAACTATATTTAATAATAGTAATTGTTGTTTTATTGAATTTATTGTTAAATATTTATTATTTTAACTATATATATATTATATATATATATATATATATATATATATATATAAATCAAATTTAATTTTTGAGAAACATATCAATCAAAATTTATTTCACTTGTTTATATAAAAGTATATTTTATTTAATATGTTTATATATATTATCAAATATATAAATATATATATATTAATATTTATATATATATATATATATATATATATTACTTCTAATATTATATAAAATATATATATAAATATATAAATTTTAGCCCAATGAATATATGTGTATTCAAATTTTTATAAAAATGTTGAATTTTTTTTATAAATATATATATATATATATTTCAATATGTCAATATTGAAATTTAAACACTATAATAATTTAAATATGTATATAAAAAATTTTAAACTAAATATATATATATATATTTTCATATTTAAAAAATGACTATATATATATAAAATTATATGTTTCTAAATATGTTTAATTAGTTTATTTTTCATATTTTGATAATATATATATATAAAATAAAAAATATATTTATATATATATATCTAAAAATCATTGGAATATATATTATAGAAAGAAATTAAATTTATTCCATATATATGAATTTAAATATTTTTTATATATTATATATATAGCAACACTAATATTATATATATATTTTATTTATATATATATTGTCACGTCATTTATATATATATATATAAATATATTTTATTCATCCTTATTATATATTTATAGGACAAAATGGCTATATATATATATATATATATTAAAGCATAAATATATATATATATATATATATATAAAATATTGGCAATATATATATATATATATATATATATATATATATATTCAGTAAATATATATATATATATATATATATATATATAGTTGGTGTTCAAACAATATATTATATATATACCATTAATATTATTATATATATATATATATATATATATATATATATATATATATATATATATATATATATATATATATATATATATATAGGCAAATATATTTGTGTGTCAATCCGCTTAAATTAAACCTGGATAGGTTTGTCTTTTTTTTTTATATTGACTATACATATATAATAAACCATTTCAATGCCATCTGAAAATATCTTCATACAAATAAAATATCTGTGATATCAGTAACTCTGTTTTTTCAAATATATTATTTTCACTGTTCGTTTACTGCGTTTCAAATTTTTCTCTCAGCTCTGCAAGTGAAGTAACGTTTTTTATATAAAACTTTTCTTCTACAAACATTTAAGTACTTTTTTTATATATCATAAAATCGAAAATATTTTGTTTTTTTTTCTCTTATATATGATCAACTTTCAGAATTTACTGTTTTTGTCTATTATCATTTTGAGGAATTACTGATGTATTCTTTTAGCAATATCTGTCTAAACTGTGAATGTGGGCATGAGTGTTTCTTTTAAATGTTTACATTGAACTATGCCCATTCAAGTGAAACGTAAGCCTTCTCGTCAATGTTGTTGTAAAACCAACATATGTATTAACATTTTCATTAGAGATGCAATGTCGCTATGGGCATTTAAATTGATATACATTGTTGATCTTTTGTAACATGCTAGAATTGTTTTGGACGACTGGGTGGGTTGTATTAATTTAAGTGTCGTATACAATTAATTTTTTCTTGGATTAGTGGGAGATATATTAGTGTTTATGAGCGTTGTTAGTATTTTTTCTTCTTGCCTATAATTAGAATGCATTTCATTGCGGTATATTTTAGAGTTATCGGATGATTTACTATGTTCATTTTAATTTGTTTATATTCCCAACAGCTCGTCTAATTTGTTCAAAGTCATTATTAAGGAGGTTTTCTTTAATATATATATATATATATATATATATATATATATATATATATATATATAATTTCAACGTATGTATGTATGTGTGTATGTATGTATGTTATATAGTTTTACGTTTGCAATATTTATTGAAAATAACGTGCTCAACATCATGAATAGACCGTATGTAAATATAGAAATTGTAACCCCGTAAAAGCGTTGCCCGAAAGCTTGATTAAAAATCGTACGACTCATACAGCAATCGCTATCATTCTTGACTTAAAATATTTTTTTTTACCTTCCTTGCCTTTAAAGGAGTGCCCTTTGCCGTGCTGATGTTGCTACATGCCTTACTTCTTGCCTATCTCACACTGCGAATTTTTCTAAGCTCTATACTAAACATTAAATCTGTTACGAAAAAAGAACTAAACAAAATGAACACAAAACGATCAGCTTTAAAAAAAAGGACTCGTAACTGGAAAAACCGAATGAAAAAAAAGAATGTTAACAACAAATACTTTTTCACACCCAACCCAGTTCTGCGGAATCAGAATCAACGTTGAGTTTAAGCAAGCGAATGAGCCAATTGGAGTAAAGTGCCATGCAGATTTAAATTTTTCCCACTTGTGACGAATGCAGCTATCGATTTTTTGCATGCTAGCATGCTAGTTAACATTCGTGTCAGTCAGCTGTTGGCTCTCACGCTGGCCAATAGAATCTTCCTGCCTATTCGTGGCAGCCAGCTATAGGCTCTCACTCTGGCCAGTAGAAAATGGCCGCAAACTACATGAAAACTGCCGTAGAAGCATGAAAAAAATCGATTATTTCCACTATCGATGGGAGTTGGGAAATGCAAAGTCGGTCTTGGCCTTCCCGCTAACTTGGAGCATGTGCATGTAAATTTTGGTGCAAATCCGTCGAAAATTGCGGCCGTGCATTCGTTACACACACACACACACACACACACACACACACACATAGATAGAGATATTTATAGATAGAGATATTATTTTATTTAAATTTTTTTAAATTTAATTTTTCAAGTGGATGAATTCTCGTAAAATATTTTTTTCAGCTGAAAAACGTTTTGTTTGAAATAATTTGCGAAAATTCAGCCGTTAGTTTACAAAAGATTTTAATATTTTTTTAAAAATTTAATTACTTGATTTTGAATTTTGTTCAACACTGATAATAAGAACAAAATATCATCAAATATTAATTGTTTGTTGCACAAATATTCATTTTTAAATATAAAATTTTTTTTTTGTAACCGAATTAATGTGGTTTTATTTTATATCTGTCAAAAAATTCATTTTTAAATTTGAAAATGGGATAAGTTTTAAAATTTATTTAATCGATGTTCCGATTCATTTTCTATAATTTGAATATCAGATATTAAAGGAAGATATATCATTTTTTTTTAAATTTATGATGAAATTCTCTTAATCAGGATTTGGTCAATTTTTTTTTTAATCCAAAGATTTTTTTTATGATAATTAAATTTTTAAACAAAAATTGAATAAAGGCTCAAAAAAAATTTAGACTTTAATTCAAATAAAAAGTTTTTATCGAACCTTATCACAAAAATTTTGTTGATCTGTGGGGAAGATTTTTGCAATTTAAAATTTTAAAATAGGCGTTTTCCTTTTGAATATGAAGAACAAGCATTTAATTTATTTTCATATTATATAAAATGCTTTATTATCTATCTATCTTTCTGGATATAATCAAAAATATAAATTATTTATTTTTTCTTTTTTTTCAATTATTCCTTTTTTTGTCGCTTAAACCTCATTTATTCTGAATTTTAACAAATAACAATTTATTATTTTAAAGGTTCAATCAATTCACATATTTAAATATACTATTTTTCAATCCAATTTCATTGATTTACATCAAAAAAAAAAAAAAAAAATTTATATATATTAAAGAAATTTTTTTTTTTAAATAGTTATAATTATTTTTTTCAAATTTTAAAATTGTCTGAATATAAAAAAATGAAAAAAAAAAAATTTACTGAAAAAAATATAATTAAAATTTTTTTTTTTTGTTTAAGGAAATATTAATGAATCATTTTAGTCATTTCTTTAACCGTTTAAAATTGTTTTTCATATCTTCTATTTTTTTCAACATTCATTTTTTTTTTTGAATAAAAAAAAAAAAATTGGGATATTTCATAAATTATATATTTAAAAAAAATTTAAAAGTAAAAAGTTTTTTTTTTAAAAAAAAATTCAAAAAAAAAATGAAAAAAAAAAAATTTTTTTTGAAAAAAAAAAATAATCACACAAAAAATAAAAAAAAAATATACAGTGAAATTTTTATTTTTTTTTTTATATATAAAAGTTATCAAAACATTTAATCCTTTTAATTTAAAAATCATTTCAATAATTTAAAATTAAAATCATTATTTTTTGTAAATTATTATTTTATTTATATTTTTTAATTTAATAATTGATTGTTAAAAATCCCATTTTTTAAATTTTAATCCTTTATATTTTTATTTATATTTAATTATAATTTATTTTAGATTAAAACATTTTAGATGATTTTTCAAAAATTTTTTATGAAAATTGCTTTTAAAAAAAGCTTAGATTATTTTAATTTTTTCCAAAATTCAATTCATAAATTTTTAATTACGATAGATTTTTCAAATTTTGAAAATCAACTATAAAATTATTTAAAAACATAAAATAAAAAATTTTAAAAATATATATTAATTTACTGGGATGAATTTCATTTAGTCTGGATACTTTTTTTTATAAAATTTTTAATATCTTTTATCTAAAAATATAAATATATATATATATAATTTTTCTTTTTTGAAACATATTTAATTTAATCATACAATTCTACACACATATTTATACAAATATATATATATATATATTAAATATTTATGTTAAAATTCTATTGAATTAAATAAAAAAAAAAAAAAAGAATATTTCAAATATATTTTATAAAAATTATATTTAAAAAAAAAAACAAAAAAAATATGAATTTTTTTTCAAAAATATTTATTTTTTGTATATGTATAATTTGTCTGTGTAAAAAAAAAAAACAAAATATTTTTATTTTTTAAAAAAAATATATGCCAAAAATATTTTTTTCTCAAATAATAAAAAAAATTTAAAGGTTTGAATTTTTTTTTATATGTGAATTTTTTGACCATAAAGATGGCTGAAAATTTAAAATCCTGGATTTGACATTCATCATTATGAATATTCTTTTCACTCTAAAAAATGTTTATTTTTATGACATTTTCAAATAATTTTTTTAATTGGATTTTTTTTTTTCATTTTTTCAATTTAAAAAAAATAAATTTTCTTTTTAATAAAAAATTCCTTTATTCTAAATTTTTTAAAAATATCTTAAATTTTAAAATTAAAACATTTTAAAAAAATTCAATTTTAAAATTAAAATTTTTTTCTTAAAAAAATTATTTTAAATTCGAAATTTTTATCTTTTTTATAAATCCAAAAAAAATTTTTTTTTATTTTTCCATGTTTTTTTCTTTTTTTTCCAAAAAAAAATCTTTATAAAATTTTTTTTTTGTTGTCCAAAAAATTTTTGTGAAATTTTTTTAATCCAAATTTTTTTTTTTTTTCTTCTTTGAAAAACTTTTTTAAATTTTTTTCTTTCTTTTTTGTTTACATTCATTTTTATACGTATTTTTTTGATTTATATATTTTTTTCCCGAAATTATATGGAATAATTTATACCAAAAAAATCGTCCTTTTTTTTATTTTTAAAAAAAAATAAGCCAAAATTTTTGACGTAAAAAGATAAAAATACCAGGATTTATGTTAAAAAATAAATTTTAATTTTTTCGTTAAGATTCTCTTGTATAACTTTAAACATTTTTGTTGATAAAATATTTGAATTTATTTTTATCGATAATTTATTATAAATATTTATACTATTTAAATGATTATAATATTTTTGAATTATATTAACATATTAATCAAAAAAAAAATGATCATATTGAAATGAAATTGTAAAATATAATCATTTTTGATCAAAACGTTTTTCATGTTAAACAATATTATCTTAAAGATTTTAAGAACATATTTGTTTTTCAATTTTTTGATTCCAATTTCTGCAAAAAAATTTCAACCTCATAAACCAAAAAATTTTTTAAAATTTTTTTTAATTTTTTTTCAATTTTTTTCGAAAAAGAATTTTATTTTATTCGGTTCCAAAATCTTTTTCTGATTTGCCTTCATTTTTATATATGTTTAAATGGGTTTCAAATTTTGAAGAAAAATTCAATAACACCTATAATTTTTTTTTTTTTACAAAAATTTTTTTTTGTTTATTTTTTATTTTTAAATTTTTGGTAAATTTATTATTCACATTTTTTTAATTAAAAATATTTTTTTTTTTTATTTTTAATAAACTTTTTCAATTTTAATTATTTTCCTATAAATTAATATAATTGAAAAATGGTAGAAATATATTTTAGATTTTTTTAAAGACAAATATATAATTTAGAAATATCTATAAATAGGGTGATATTTTAAAAAAAAAGTCAACATACAAAAATGTAATTTATTCCATTTTTTTTTACTTTTTTTTTTTTAGTTTTTTGTATTTATTCAAATATATTCATTTATTCTTTTTTTTCTTTCTATTTAAATATTTACATTTTTTTTTAAATTTTCTCGAATTTTTTTTTCTTTAATTTTTTATTTTATTATTGATTGATTGTTATCTTTTTTCTTTTTCAAATTTTTTTTTTAATTAAAGTATTTATCAAAAATTTTAAAATGTAAAATAAGGTTATTTGGTTCAATCCCTAAATTATAATTTATTTGTTTTAAAAAAACATTAAAAATTTCAAAAGAAAAAGATTTTTCAAATTTACATAATTATATTTTTTCATTATATTTTTATTCTTTCCAACTTAAATTTTATTCATCGACTTTTTTTTAACAATTACTACCATTATTATAATTGCACCAAAATCTTCTACATTTAAGGGTTGAAAAAACTGCTCAGCAACCATAATATTCAGGAAAGATATCAAATAATCAAGAACCTATATACTGAAATTTAAACAGCATGCATGCGACATAGAGAAATTTATAGTTCAGTGAAATATTTCAAAATGATAAAAATCGTAAACAATTTGTCTTCTCACCGGACCTTTCAACCTATAACATTGTTTAGGCAATTCTGAAAATTGGAAACCCTTATGGGATTTAGCATTGGTGGTCACAAAAATAACAATAAAGATACGCAGATGACACAGTACTGATAGCAGACACGGAAAAGAAATTAAAAAATCTCCTACAGAAGGTAGCACGATCGGAGAGTGAGAAGAAGGACTAAGCATAAACTAAAGAAGAAGACAGAATGCATGGTCATCAGTAAAAGGATGAGCCTGAAATGCGATTTGCAGGTCGGGAAACACTAGAATCAAGCAGACGCGGAAGTTTAAATATCTGGGAAGCGTTTTGACAGAGGACGGTAAATGCGACACTGAGATCCGTAGACGTATTGGGATGGCCAAGGACGCATTCCAAAAAATTGGGCAGAGTATTGCGAGACAGGAGGATTTCTTTGGTAACAAAGAAAAAGAGTACTGAGCTGTTACGTGACATCTGTCCTTCTTTACGGCAGCGAATGTTGGACGATTTTCTCAAAGATGAAGATACTCGAGGCGACGGAGATGTGATTCTACAGAAGGATGCTAAGGATATCATGGACCGAGCGTGTGAGCAATGATGAGGTCTTAGAGAGGATGAAAACATGGAGGAGGGTTAGACTTAACATCAGAAAGAGGCAGCTGAAGTTTCTGGGACACATAATGAGGAAAGAGGACCTGGGGAATCTGATACTCACGGGGCAAATCGAGGGAAAGAGAGGCAAGTGTAAACAATGCGTGACATATCTGGCGGACTTAAGCAAGTGGATGACAGAACGTGGTCTGGGGGAGGGAGCAGAGGGAAGGAACTTGTTGAGAGCTGCAAGGGATAGAGGGAGGTGGAGAGCCATGATCGCCTAGGGGAATTTGAAATTTTTCAATTTTCACCTTAAAAATCTTCTCAGGATTCAAAAAAATCTTTCGAAACATCTCTTTAAAAAAATGATAAATATAACATTCTTAATGTTCAGTTTTTTTTTCATTTATTTTTCTTCAAATTTTGTTTTGAATCTCATCATTTTCTAATGTCGGATATTTTTTGAATATGAAAAAAGAAATGAATCCCTTTCCGGGAAATAATTTATATTTTTATAATTTTTTAATGAATATTTTAAGACAAAATATTTTCTAATCATGGTAAAACGGATTTTATTTGAATATTCTTTTCCATTTTTTAGGACTAATTTTTATCCAAACATTTTATGATATTATGGGTTCTGATTTATTAAATTGTATCCTAAAAAAAAAAATTATTTATCAAGAATATATATAATAAACTGTTTTCAAAAAAAATTTTTAAATTCTCTTAATTTAACCAGTTTTTAAAATTTTATTCTCATTTTCAAATTAAATTCATGTTATTTTTTTGTTTAATTTTTAAGGCCCACATAATATAAAATTTGTCATTTTATGAATATTAGCTAAATTTTGAAAGCCATTTTTTTATCATCTTACAAAAAATTTATTAACCCGAAATATATTCTCAAAGTGTTTAAATCCAATACGTTTAATTTTTTTGTTTTAAAAATAAAGAAACGAATTAAATCATCTTTTTTTTTATGGCAATTTACCACAAACCAAGAATTTTGCATTTTGATGTCGACAAGTACATCTTATTTGATCCAATTTTAAAAATTCTATATATTCTTTGACAGAATTATTTATTTATATTATTTTTTTGTTTGATATTTTGACATTTTTTTATTTTTTTTTTTGTTTCATTTTTGTTTTCATATTTCATTTATTTATTTTCATTCGTTTTTTTTTTTTATATATATAAGTATTTTTATATATTTATTTTTCAAATTATTTATTATCATTTTTAATTTTTATCAAAAAATAAATCTATATTTCCTTCCATTTTCTTTTCATGGTTTTTGGTCTTTTAAAAATTTCCCCAAATTTATTATTGTTATAATTTAATAATATTCTATAAATAATATCATATTCCCAATATAATAAGTAATTTTATATATAAGTTATATATTCATCAAATAATTTTCGGATCTTAGTCGATTATAAAATTGTTATATATATACAAAGTATTTGTCAACCATAACTAATTTTTTCTTGCTATCATTAATATTATATCAAGTTAGAAAAAGTTTTTTTTTTTCGAACCTATTTTAGGTTATTTAGTAATTTTTTCAAATCCGATGTTAAATTTCAAAAAATGAAGAGAAAATCAGTTTTTTAATGCTTTGTCTATTTTTAAAATATCTGTAAATATATTTTTTTTTTTTTTAGAATGTTATTGAATGATAAAAAAAATATTTTTCAAAAGTATTGCTGGTATTAAACCTAAAAGGTTGTTTTCATGGTGTTTTAAAGGTCTATTTGTGGGGGCTAACTATTTTTTTTAATAATTTAAAAAATTGGTCGTAATGGTTTGCTAAATGTTTATTATTTACTTTATTTAAAAAAGATTCTTTGTTTTGTTTTTTTTTTTTTTTTTTTATATTATTAAAATTTAAATCTATTCTAACTTTCTTATATAAATTTATTAATTTGTTTGGATTAATTAATTTTGAATTTTTTGTTATTTTGTTTACTTGTTTATTTTTTGTTTTTATTTTATTTTTTTTTTTATTTGTTTTTTTTGTAATAAAACGACCAAAATTTTAGTTAGACTAAAAAATTTGAAAAATCGGACGAAAAAAATTGCTATAACTGTTTATAAAACGATAAAAAAAATAAATAAATAAACAAAATAAAACAAATAAATAAATGTATAATGTTATTTTTAAAATCGAAAACCGAAACGAGAAAATATAAAGATTTTATAAATTGACAAAATTTAATAAAAGTAAATAAATAAAATAACAATCCCGATAAAGTTATCCGTTATAAAAAAAAAATAAAATTAATCAACCCAAATAAAAACACAAATAAAAAAAAACTTTGATCAAAAAAATAGTTAATATAAATAAAACAACCAACCCCCAAAAATTATTTTTTGTTTAATTGACAATTTTTTAAACCAAAAAAAAATAAAAAAATTAAATATTTAAATAAAATGATATAAACATAATTTTTTTTTTAAAATATTCCGAAATAAAATATAGGTTTATAAAATTATTCACTAGAAACATATTTCCACCACTGAGAAAATATATGTATAAATAGCCGAGAAAAATAAATATTTAATTTATCATTATATACGATTGAATTTTAAATATAAACATGTCTGATTAAATAATCAGTCTATGTTCACTTCTTTTTCTATATATATATATATATATATATATATATATATATATATATATATATATTTTTATATTTAATTTATTCAATATTTCATTTTAATAACAAAGAAAAATTTTTGTTTTTATAAACTTTTCTAATTTCTTTTTCAATTTAAAATTGTTAAATATGATTTAATTTTGTAAATTATATGGAATTTAATCATTATTAAAATCAATTGTTTTCGTCCAATTCATTCACTGTGTTCATTTGTTAATGTTTTTCCATTGGAGAACATTAAAAATATATCTGTCTATATTTCTGAGATGAGATATTGTAACTTTTACGCTATTCTGAAAAATCCTCATCTTTATTGTCATATTCATAACGTATTTATGTAAATGATAATTATTTTTCAGGAATTTCATGAACCGAACGCATTATTTAATGAATATATTAATATCTCAGTTTCATCTTATTTAAACATATTTACGGACCCCACCTTTTTTCAACAGATCATTGGGATGCAACGGACAAAATGTGCAGGCAAAATAAAAAAAAATTTTCAGGTTTAAACAAAAAAAAAAAAAAAAACAAAACTCCCAAATAGTCAGCAATGTATTTCAAAATTTGTGGACTTTGAAAAAACAAAAATTTACTTTAGTTCTCAAATAACCAAAAGCTTGGCAGAAAATGGCTGGCCTTTCATCATGGTAAAAATGAAGACAAGTGTTACAGTATACAAATATAATTTTGATTAAATTTCGTGTTGTCCTGAAAATTGAAACCAAAATCTATTATTTTTTTTTATTTTTTTTTTTATTTAAAATTAATATATATATTTAATTTATTATATATATATATAATATTTATAGTATTTACATTAGAATCATAACTCCTGGTAATTAACTATAGTGGTTTTATAAATCAAAAATAATCATGTTCCATCTACGGCAACTGTCTTTAACGGACCGCCCATCCATTAGTCCGTTGATGAGAAGTTTGTCTTTAACTGAACTCTCCAAGCTTCAGTTCACATCTGCTGGGGCCAGGTATTGAACTTTTGGGACCTATAAACCTAATGTCTCGGTAAACATTTTTTTTACCAGGGCTCATATTAAAATTTGTTGCTTTTCTCTAGCACCCTGTATTACTTGTTCCAATATTGTATTTTCATTTATAATGCTTTAAAATATGTTTATATCTTTTGTTCTAAAAATCCAATTACCGATTTACAGTGCTGCTGATGACATAGGTATTCATATTTGGGATAAGAAGGATCGTGAACAGATAATCAGCATCCTCTATCAAGTGTTCCAAGAAATAGGAGTCAAAAAAAAACAACCTTTCCAAAAATTTTCTATGATTATGAAATTGATATGAAAATGGTACCTAGTTTAAAAATATCATAAAATTTCAGTATTGAAATTAGTAAATAATAAACACTTCAAATACTCCGGCGTATTAACCATTAAAATAAATCCGTACAAAGACAAGACAAACTGAAATAGAAAAGGCTGCGCTAGAATAGTTTCAACAAAAACATGCAAATTAAAAAACTAAAACTTTATCATGAAAACTAGAGTGATGTGCTTAAATAGTCTCGTAAGATCAAGACTTTTATATGGATATCATGCATAGCGCCAAACCCTCTCAGAAACCGTTCCTGGGTAAGACGATAAACTACATCCAACAGTAAGGCCTTTGACCAGAAGGCTTTGAGCTGTGTGGAACAACCTCCTCATTGCTGTTCTTCCCAAGTCCTGACCCGAGGTAGTAGCACCTGTTAAATATTATGGGCAAATAGTTGATCCCCAAATTGGGGTCAAAATCCATATGAAAGTATAAAAATAGGTTTTAATTCCAGCAGTACCTTTTACAAAAAGGTTATTACCAGCGATTAATTTTTGAAGCAAAAAAAAATTATTACCAGCAATACAATTTTTAAAAAAATATTACCAGCAATAAAAATCTTGTCGACATTAAATAACCCATTAAGGTTGATATGCTGTAAAACAAAAACTCTTCAAAATCATCTAACCTGGCAGCTATATACAACTGCTTTTTAAAATCCAAGGTTAAAATTCAACCCTTGTGACCTGGCACCACAGAATTACAAAGAACTGTACCAAATAACAGAAACCACATCAATTCGAGACTTCCAACAGCAGCAACAGCTAAAATGAATAACATTTGTAACTTGAAGAGGAAATAATGGTAAAATCAATATGTAGATACCCCACACGACTTCAAATAAAAATCACTACACAATTTTTATATCAGGGGTTCGCAAACTTTTTAATTTTCACATGAAAAAATTTTCTACCGCCCACTTGTAGGGTAAATATTCAAAAATGTACGAGAAATGCTTGGTAAAAGTTTGTTACGGGCTCATAAACTAACTTTATGATATAGTAAAAAAATACCAAAAGAAATAACGCTGATTTAAGCGGTTGCTGCTACTATCGTATTAAAGAACAAACGAAATCACACCCATATATATATATATATATATATATATATTACACACACACGGATAGGATTGGTGTATACGGAATATATTCCAATAACCAAAAATACTATTCTTAAAAGAGTGCTCAATACAGAGTAGAGCAAATATAATCATTTATTCGAAAATTATAACATAAATATGTTATAAAATCACTACAAAAATAGCCATTTTGTTTCAACACTTCTGGTGTCTTATCAAGTGATGGTGTTGAATGTAGAATAAAGGGTTTTAAAAGGTTCAATTCAATCAAACACTCCTCGCTACTAAGTGATATATATATATATATATATATATATATATATATATATAGTGTGTGTGTGTAAAATTTAGTTTTATGGTTAACGTTGAAAGTGTTGACAAAAGTAAATTATTTTTGCTCATAATTATGAAATTAAAAAGACTATACACTACGAGCAAAGAATAAAAAATTAACGAATATTTTTTTTATTGTTCTTTCTCTTCCATTATATCGTTTATACCCCACAAAAAGATTTTTTTAAAGTTAGGAATGGTTTTGGTATTAAGATAGAAAAGCTTTTGGAATTAGGTTTTAAAGTAGAATAGCTTTTAGAATTACGTTTTAAGGTAGAAAAGCTTTTAGAATTAGGTTTTAAAAGAGGAAAGTTTTGAGAAATGTTAGTTGGTCTGAAGAACTACTTGAATGTGAATGACCGTCCTCAAAATTATAGAAATACCGAAATATTCGTTGTTTGCGTGGGATATTTATATAAGAATATAACCCAGTTATTCTTATTTAAGCTCCTTTTTTTTGGTGGGTGGTATATACAGTTTTTTTTTTGGGAGGGGGGGTTGCATGTTTCCTTATTTATATATTTTGAAATACCTTTTTAATACTCAAAATCCTATATCACCCACCCGTTTTTTTTCAGTTGCTCATCACCCACCTTTGGGCGATATTACCCAGGTTGGGAAACCCTGATTTAAATCTTTTACAGTCGAATTTACCCGTTGCTGTATTACGGTTGTTACTGTTAATGCTGGCAAATACACACGCACTTTCAACGTAAGCATAAACTCGCGTATTAAAAGTTTACATGCACAAAACAAGGGAACTCTATCAGCACACGCACAAATGAAAAAGAATTTTAAATTTGGATCAAGCAAATTGGTGATATTTTCATTTCGATATTTGTAACCGTACTACTTTGTTTATGAACATGTTCAAAATATAAATAAATTTGTTGAATTTGTAGAAGTGTTTCCAATTTCATTTTTCAACAATGTTAAATTTTCTCCAAGAATGTTTGTTCCCTTTACAAAACTGGTGAAATCCGAAGTGATCGTTTTGAACAAGCCTTCTAGTAACACACAGTCATCCACGTGTCTTACGTTCTTAGCCTTATATCAGCCAATAACAAAGCAAATAATAGATGAACTACACGACACTGGTGAAATACCGGAAGAACATAGATCCATCTTCATAGCTCTGCCTTAGAGGCAAGTTACAACTCCATCGTACAATCAGCTTAACCAAATTAATAATCCGAATTCGGACAAATAAAACACGAGGCACTATTAGACCGGAAATATGTATTTTCGGGGACACTATATTTAACATCTGAAAGTAATACAAATTGAAAAGGGAGTTTATCTATGTTTTACAGCGTACAAATAAAAAGGAATGAAGTAGGCAAAAATAAAAAATAAGCCTATACTATGCGGCCAAAAGAGAGGATCGTGAAATTCGCATTGAATTAATGATCCTGACTACAGTCGACAATCATACATTTTCTTTTCTTACAAATGATAGTTAGTCCTTTCATCTCTCTTTCCTTTACTACATTCTTTAGGATGCCCGGCAGTTTGTTTTTTTTTGCGTTTGCCATCAGCGTCATCTGAATATATTGTTAAGTTTGTGCCTACCTGCTTGGATCACCAGTTCTCTTAGGATAACATCGGTGTAAAGCTTGAAAAAATATCATGCCTATTTTTATTTTTGTATACTTAATTCTTTTTATTCGTATGCTGGTGGTATACGCCCAGTATAAGTTCTTAGATTGTTCTCATATGCTTCTAAAATAAAACAAGTTTACATAGCAGTTCAAATAGTTCTTTGAGTACTACCTTAAATACTTCTGCATAATCTATGAAACATAGATATACTTCCTTTTGAATTTGCGTTGCTTTCAGATATCACGTTCGGATAACAAATATAGCATTTCTTGTGCCCATAAAAATACATATGTCCGGTCTAATAGTGCCTCGTGCTTTATTTAAAAAAAAAAAAGACTAACTTTACAAAGGAAAAGAAATTGTGGAGAGACACAAATATAAACTATTCTTTTCAGCTCGTGTTGGGGTACAGGTCAACTTCTTCTGTATGCCCTGTTCCCTCAGAACGTTGGCGATCATGACTCTCTAAAATTTCCTGTCCTTTGTAAAGTTGGTCTTTTTGCTATCTCTCCTACTCCCTGTTCTGACAACCATTTGTATAAGCTCGTTAGGTAGGTTGTGTGCTGCTTTTCTCTGTTCATCTTTCCTTCAATATGTCCTGTGAGTGTCAAATTTTCCAAGCCTTCTTTCCTCATGGTGTGCCCCAGAAATTCCAACTGTTTTTTTCTTTTTCTGATGGAAGTTATGAGTGTCCTTTTTGTTTCAATCTACTCGAAAACATGTTCAATCGATCGTAATGGGATTTTCCTGCATTCACTGCCATAGAGGAGGACCGATATTGCATAACAGTACAGTACTCTTTTTTTTGTTTCTAATAAAGTTTTCATGTTTCTTAATACTTTGCTTAGCTTTTGGAAGACATCTTTCGCTAGTGTACCTTTTGGATTTTGGTGTCTCATTTTCCGTCCACTGTTAAAAAAAGACTTAGCAGTTCAAACAGTTCTTTGGGATGTACCTTATCAAACGCTCTTGCACGATCTATAAAATAGGTGGATGTGTATTGCTCTTACAGATCTCATTCTGATCGTAAATATAGCATTCTTTATTCCCGTGTATTGTCCTATTTCCGGTCTGGTTCTGACTCGCGCTCTATTCATCAGTGTTGTCACGAGGTTCATTATGCTGATTGTTTGATTGAATTCGAATTTGTCTGCATCTGGCTTCTTAGGCAGCGATATGAAAATGGATCTTCCGGTATCTCACCATTGTCGTATATGCCTATTCATACTGAATTCATTTTCTATCCGTATGCAGGCAGTTAAATAGAAGCTTGTAAAACATATATACTATGTCGAGATAGCCAACTTAACTGGCTTATATCTATAGCAGGGGGAATAATGCTTATACTAGACGGCTTGTCTATCTACTACGGTAGGAAAGAGTTTTTTTGGTGACGAAAATCAAACGGAAAATGCGATGAAGTATTTAAAAGGAAAAGAAAGAGAGAAAAAGGAGAAAAAAGAATTAATTATGATTGACGTAAAGAGATAAAAGATGAATAAGTAGAAAAAGTCGGGGAAAGAGATAAAATATTTAAAACAGAAGGGAAAGTAAGAAAAGGTATGCAAAGTTAAAAAATATAAGAAAAAGAGCGAGAAGCAAAAGGAAAGAAAACGTAAAGGGGATTAGATAAGAGAGAGAGAGAAAGAGAGGGGGGGAAAGATTGAGAATAAAAAGAAGAAAAAGGCGGAATGAAGGTGAAGGAAAATATGTAGAAAAGAAAAAGAGGATAAAATGAAGCTGGAGTGAAAAAAAGGAAATGAATGAGGGAAAGAAAAGAGAAGTGGGAGGAAGAGAAAAATTAAAAAAACGGAGGAATTCTAAAAAAGGAAGCTAAAAAGGAGAAAGAAAATGGAGAAGAATAAGAGGCCAGAGAATACAAAAGAAGAAGAAAAAGAATATAATGAATGAAAGAAGGAGAAAAAGAAGAAAACGGACAAAGAAAAGAAGAAATCGGAGAAGGAAAAGAAATTGGAAAAAAAAACGAAGAAGGAGAAAATGAAAACGGGGTTGCAAAAGAACAGCAAACGAGGAAAAGAAAAAAAGGGAGAGAAAGAGAAGAACAAAAGAGGAGGAGAAGAAGAATAACCAAAGAGAACAACAACAAAATGAGAGGAGGAGGAGGAGAACAAAAGGGGAGGAGGTAAATCATCGATCATAAAAAGGCGATGAAAATAGAAGACATATAATAAATTAAAAGTGAAGATTGAAAAAGAAAATAAGAAATAGAAGAGAAAGGAAAAAGACAAGAGGAGAGAAAAAGAGAAAGAAAAAAAGGAGAGAAGAAAGAGAGAAAAAGAGAAAGGAAAACGAAAAAGGTGAGAAAAGGAGGAGAAAAAGAGAAGAGAAAGGAGAAGAGAAAGAAAAAGAGAAAGGAGAAGAGAAGAAAAAGAAGAGAAAGAAAATGAGAAGAGAAAGAGAAAAGAAAGAAAAAGAGAAGAAAAAGAGAAGAAAGAAATAGGAAAAAAAAAGAGAAGAGAAAAATAGGAAAAAAAAGAGAAGAGAAAAATAGGAAAAAAAAGAGAAGAGAAAAAGGAAAAAAAAAAAAAAGAAAAAAAAAAAAAAAAAAGAGAAAGAAAAAAAAAAGAAAAAAAAAAGAGAAAAGAAAGAAAAAGAGAAAAGAAAGAGAAAAGAAAGAAAAAGAGAAAAGAAAGAGAAGAAAAAGAGAAGAGTAAGAAAAAAGAAAGAAAAAAGATGGAAACGTGAAGAAATTCAAAATGGATAAGGAAAATAAAAAGCATAAAATGAAAGAAGAAAAATATTTAAAAAAAGTAAAAAGAAAAAGAAATAATTGAAGACATTGCCAAGACAAAAGAATCGCAAACAATGAAAGAAAGAAAAAAGTTAACGAAGGACGATAAAAACAAGAAAAGAGAGAATATAAATGAAAATAAAAGAAGTACAAAGAAAGAAAAACTAAAAAGGAATAAAAATATAAAATAAGAAAAAAAAATAGACATAATTATGGGAGAGAACCTATATTTGACACTGATAATATTCCCTAGGTGTGAATAAAATGTGTCGAAAGGCTTGCATTTTCTCACCTGCGTCTGTAATTATGCCCTCGATGACGTTTTGAAGAGTTTCTGCTTGTTTGACAGTTAATTCCTACCTTTGCGATATTCTCGCATTTTACCGCGACAACAACTTGCCTCGTTGATGTCATTCCAGTCGTTATTCATCAACGCTAAAATATGGGGACAGGACTTATAATAAAATTGTATAACGGCTTTTCTTTTTCCCTCACGTTTTATTCAAACCATACATACAAGACATAAGAAGAGAAAGTCTCTATATGCTAATGTAGAAAGCGTATCATTAAGGACGTGCTTGTGACACATACCAAATACTAATTTCGTGTCAGTTTTGCAAGAATGTCATATTGCAGTACGTATGTGCCTCTATATATATTCGCAGTGGACTCTTTTCACGAAAACGCATTTGATAAATACGCAGTTAATCTAACATACAAAACCGCGAGGATGTTAACTCAAAAACCTGGAAATTAAGTAAATATATAAAATTTAGAGTGTCTATATTTCTGAGATGAGGTATTATGTACATTATTTACATTATTCGGACTATTGTCCTCATCTTTGTCGACATATTTATTACAACGTTTCGGCTGTTGTACGTTGGACACATGGCACAGTGGATAAAGGCGTTGGTTAGATTCAGTGACAGGACCCAAAGAGTGTGAGTTCAATACCCGGTTAAGGCAGTGAAGAACTCTTTCAGAGGGAAATATTAGAAGAAGATAACTGACATCCATCAAACATGGCACGTAGAACCGTGAGCGAAATAAAGGGTTCAGTTCGAAATTCCAACCACCTGAAGAAGGCCGGAGCATACAATGGCCGAAACGTTCTGATAAATATGGCGACAAAGATGAGGACAATAGTCGAAATAATGTAAATAATGTATATAAAATTTACTTGCGTTATTTATAGTATTCGGACTTTCATCCTCATCTTCACTGCCATATTCACAACGTTTCGGTCGTTGTACGCCCCGGCCATCTTCAGGTGATTGGAATTCCGAACCGAACCCCTTATTTCGTCCACCGGGAGTAGAATGTTCTAGTTCCACGTGTCATGACTCATCTGGATTAGACATAGGCTAGGGTCGTTTTTCTGTTTTTCCGAGATTTTTTAATAGTAAATTCAGTACATTATTTACATTATTTTTTCGTATAAGGATGATCAGGGTGAGTTTTCCATATATCAACCCTAGCTGGCTTATTTAATATTGAAATTATGTAGGCAGCTAATACTAGACTTGAAGAGGTAAGATTTAATTAGGTAATAAAATTTCAGAGTTCAGGCGAAGACGTTAGGTCTGTAGATTCGAATAGACTTTGAAAGGAACCGGAAACTCAATCCTATGCAGAAAAGAGCGGGGAGGAGTGTGAACGGGGTGATAGGCGAACCTATCATTGGGAGCAGGGAAAACATTAATGAATAAAACTTCAGATTTCAGGTGGAGATGTGAGAAGTACAGAGTTGAAGGATCCGGCATTCCAATCACAAGCAGAAAACAGGGGACAAACCTCTACTCCTGTTAAGAAAATTGGGGAGGTGTATGAACCGGACGATAGGCGTTTGGATCGCGATAGTGACACTCTTGGAAACATTCACTATGAATTCTTCAATTACAAGACTATTGCGCTATCCTCCGGCAGGTGCAACTATGGTCATCATAAGATATTTTCGATTCATGGATTCATTTTTTATGGCTTATCAACCCACTCAAACTGAAATGAAAAATGTCAGATATCCCTGAGAGGAAGATACGAAAGACTCAAACTGAAATGAAAAATGTCAGATATCCCTGAGAGGAAGATACGAAAGACAAACTGAAATGAAAAATATCAGATACCCCTGAGAGGAAGATACGAAAGACTCAAACTGAAATTAAAAATGTCAGATACCCCTGACAACCGTTGAACATCTCTGGAATGTTATAATCCTCTGCCTTTCTCAACAGCAGCAGAGAAAAAACAAATACGACGGCTGTTACATTGAAATGAATAAGAAATTTACAGAATCGACGGGGAGATACGAAAAGTGCAGACTGAAATTTATACTGTCTGATATATTCGTACAAAATTCTGCAGTGTTGAGTCGTTCCTCTTCGAACTCTTTCCGAAAATCCTAGCTCTTTACGAAACTAATCTTAATTCTTCAATCACCTCCACTGAATTCTCGATTTCTGGTCATCTTGCTCTCTTTAGGAAGCATTGTAGTGTTTATATGCACGACCTAGGTGTTTATGCTCGGGAAAAATCTCCCATTGGCCAGTGAACTTTTTTGATTTTTCAAACCACTCTCACATGTGCCTCAGTCTTTCTCTACTAAATTCAGCCAGTTATCACTTCCTTCTCTATCATTCCCTTTCTTCTCATGACTGTTACGTGCTAGACAGTATCTCTGATAATATAAATAAGGCCATCTATCTACGCCTGTTTACAATCTTCAACGCCCACCATGTCAGGTCGTTTAATCACTGTCACTGACCACGCTGGCATCCAAACCCTAATCACCCAAACTCTCACAAAAGTGGTGGACCTCTCCACGCGTTTCACCCAGTAACCCTTACGAATACTCTTCTCTTCTTGATCTCACATATATCTATATGCCAGTGGATAAAAGCGTTGGTTGAAATAACCCCAAAATGACCCAGAGTCGTGGTTTCAATACCTGGCTACAGCAGAGATATTCAAAAACAACATGACACATGGAATTAGAACAATCTATCCCCGTGCACTAAAAAGTTTCGGTTCGAAATTCCAATCACCTGAAGAAGGCTGGAGCGTACAACGCCCGAAACGTCGTGAATATGACAATTGCGTTATCTCAGTTTCCTTGTTAAGGGAGGCAACTGATCATTAGAATATCACCAGTTTTAATTTGAAAAATAAAAAAATTAGTCTTTTTTACTTAAAAACTGAACAGTTTTTTTTTTATATAACACAATATCTGAATAATGACATAATTATGTTATTTATATTATTTATAATAAAATTTATCCCTTTTTTAATCAATTCACTCTATATAAGGCGATAATGTCACTAAGGCGCAAAAGGATACTGGGAGTGGAAGAATAAAGACTTAAAAGGACCCAGAATCCCAATCCTAAACAGGAAACGCACAACGGCCGAAACGTCGCGAATAACGCAATCAAGATGAGGACAACTGTCCGAATGATGTCAATAGTGTAAATAGTTACAATAGCTCATTTCAGAAATATAGGCAGATGTCAAAGAACCGAGTTATCAATATTATTTCTTCGATTATCCGGACACTTTGAAAACAGGTATTGAAAAAAAATGTTTAGCTGTTTAAAAATATTGCATAATTGGATACCTACATTATTGAAAATTTTATGCAAAAATGCATCAACTTTTTATCTTTTTCCGGCTGGCCTCGCGTGGTGTAGTGGATAATGGCACGGAATTGTTAATCGGAGAGCCGAGTTCCAATTTCAGTTGGGCTCACTATATTCCCTTACGCAAAAGTACCTTTGGGAAAGGTATGAATCAAATTTCTTCGTAGAACTTGTATCAGTGAATTAAAAAACAAAGACAGTGAAGATAATCGCTTGTTGCGTCGCATTTGCAACTTGAGGACTGGTGTTACCACCGATTGACTTTTCTTCCACAGAAAAATAAATTATCATCTCTTCCACTGTGTTATTCAAACGAACCTATTGCTCGCTGTAACAGCTTGTCCCAATTCCATCAATTCATAATGAAGAACGCTTCTTGAAACTTTCACTCCGTTCAGCATTGCATTTAGTATGGTCTGTTCAAGACTTTTAGCCATTTTGACGGAAGGGAGTAGCGGTGGATTCATACCTTTCTGAAAGCGCATAAGTGATAAAAAACCCAACTGGAATTGTGTTCTGGGGAAGACGATAAACTACATCCGCGTGCTGGGTAAGACGACAAACTACATCCGCGCCCTGTGTAAGACGACAAACTACATCCACGTCCTGTGTATAACGATATACTACGTCCAACAGCAAGGCCTGATAATACGTTTTTGAAAAAATAATATTATCAGCTAGACGTTTTTTTTTTGTTCTAAAAGATATTATCAGAAATAGATTTTTGACAAAACAAAAATATTACCAGAAGGCTTTGAGGTGTGTGGAACAACCTCCTCATTGCTGTTGTTCCCAAGTCCTGACACGAGGTGGTAGTACCTGTTAGGGACCCAGCTATGGGCAAATAGTTGATCACCCAAACTGGGGTCAAAACAATATGAAAGTATAAAAATAGGTTTTAATTCCAGCAGTACTTTTTACAAAAAGGTTATTACCAGCGATTAATTTTTGAAGCAAAAAATTATTACCAGCAATACAATTTTTTTAAAATATTACCAGCAATAAAAATCTTGTCGGCATTAAATGACCCATGGAGGTTGATATGCCATAAAACAAACCAAACCAAACCAAACCGACTGGAAATGGAACTTAGCTCTCCGATTTCCAATTTACAGTCGTTATCCATTACACCACCCGCACATTCAAATTTACAACACCTTGTATTCCCAAGCAGTTAGCCATCTAAGTTACCAGGCTCAATGTGGCTTAACTTTGGTGATCACACGAGAACCAGTAAGAAAAGCGCTAGAAATGACAATAAAAAATACAGATAGCTTCTGCTTCAAGTATTTGTTCCTTTGAACAAAGACAAGAGATACAACATAAAAGTTAAAATATTACTTTTCTGTCGTATTGTACGATATATATATATATATATATACAAATTAAAAAGCGTTACTCAAATATCCCTATCTAAAAAACAAAACAAAAAAACCCACATAGAAATACATATTTTAGGTACATGGAAAAAAAAACAACACACGCTTGTATATACGCACAAACGTATGTGTGTGTCAGTTGGTACAGCTGTCTTTTTTTCCAATGTCTGGCTCACAGCCCAAAATCCGAACATTTCAAGTTCAGCGGTTACGTCCAAATATTCGCGCGAATAAAAGCAAGATGGCGACCAGCAGACCGGAAGGAAAAAATATTCACCTCTGTTTATTTTCGTATCTTTCGTCAAAAGAATCACTTGGTAACATTAAATATGCTTCGATGGCAGTAAAAAAAAAAAAAAAAAAAAAAAAAATAAAATAAAATAATATAAAATAAAAAATAAAAAAAATGATAATAAAAAATAATAATAAAAATGTGTTTCGTCGAGAGTGAGGAGAAAGAATTCTGTATCTGGTATGGAAGAGTGACAAAAGTGCTTCAAGAAAATTTCAAAAACCGGTTTCTTTTTCATCTTGTTTTCGCCCTTTTAATAAAAGATGTCCTTTTTATTTACCTACACTTGTTTCCGAGATGAGAAAAGACATTTTCACGCGAGACTATCAGAATGAGTTTTTTTTGAGATATTCTAAATGATTTTATCGGTGTTATTTTCATTTTCTGTCATATGACGATTGCCAACAGACGCAGATGGCGAAATTAGCAGAAAACAAAAATGAAAACATGTCGATCATTAGGAAACTGAATCATAGAATAACAGATTCTATCAAGGAGTTAGAATTACACTGTTTACGTCTATCTATCTATATCACCGTTTACGCCTATCTATCTATGTATCTATCTATCTCACCGTTTACGCCTATCTATCTATGTATCTATCTATCTATCTATCTCACCGTTTACGCCTATCTATCTATGTATCTATCTATCTATCTATCTCACCGTTTACGCCTATCTATCTATGTATCTATCTATCTATCTATCTCACCGTTTACGCCTATCTATCTATGTATCTATCTCACCATTTACGCCTATCTATCTATGTATCTATCTATCTCACCGTTTACGCCTATCTATCTATGTATCTATCTATCTCGTTTACGCCTATCATCTATCCATCTATCTATCCTTTTACGCCTATCTATCTATGTATCTATCTATCTCACCGTTTACGCCTATCTATCTATCTCACCGTTTACGCCTATCTATCTATCTATCTATCTATCTCACCGTTTACGCCTATCTATCTATGTATCTATCTATCTCACCGTTTACGCCTATCTATCTATGTATCTATCTATCTCACCGTTTACGCCTATCTATCTATCTCACCGTTTACGCCTATCTATCTATCTATCTCACTGTTTACGCCTCATTCATCTATCTATCTCACTGTTTACGCCTATCTATCTATCTATCTCACTGTTTACGCCTATCTATCTATCTATCTCACTGTTTACGCCTATCTATCTATCTATCTCACTGTTTACGCCTATCTATCTATCTATCTCACTGTTTACGCCTATCTATCTATGTATCTATCTCTCTCACTGTTTACGCCTATCTATCTATGTATCTATCTCTCTCACTGTTTACGCCTATCTATCTATGTATCTATCTCTCTCACTGTTTACGCCTATCTATCTATCTGTCCACGTCTACGTATCTATCTATCTACCTATCAGACTGTTTACGTCTATATATCTCTATCTCACTGTTTACGTCTATCTATCTCACGGTTTACATCTATTTAATTGTTTACGCCTATCTCAACGTTTACATCTCGATGTCTATCTCACTGTCTACGTCTACCTATTCTCATCTATCTCTCATTTCCTTCATATCTATCTGCCTCAGATATAAACTTTTATACCCCTGCCTCCTTATCACAGAGAAATTGGGCGTTAAACGAAACACAACAAATCTATTAATACCAGGGAAACTGTATTTATTTTTATTCAAAATCCCAAAGCTCACTTGTAGCAGAGATAATTTAAAGCGTTTCACCATTAGATAAATTTTCATATAATTCATCATATATATAATATAATATATATGCACGCGCACATATATATGATTGTTGCTATTCGATTTCGACCGTCCCGGGTATGACAAACTACATCCGCGTCTAGGGTAAGATGATAAACTGTGTCCAACTGCAAGGCCTCTGATCAGGAGGTTTTGAGGAGCGTGGAACAACCGCTTAATTGCAGTTGTTCCCAGGTCCACCCTGACCCGGAGTGGTAGCACCTGTTAGAGTCCCAGCTATAGGCAAATAGTTAATACTGAAACTGGGGTAAAAACACTATGAAAGTGTAAAAATAGGCTTTAATACCAGAAATACATCGTAAAAAATTTTTCTCTAGCAATAAATTTTTGGAAAAAAAAAATAATAAATAAATAAATATTACCAGCAATACATTTTTGAAGGAAAAAAAATTAGAAGAAATAGATTTTTGACAAAACAAAATATTACCAGCTCGTCACAGCAGTATTTGTAGAATAGACTGAGGGAAGCCATGTTACGTCTGTGAGAAAGTGACTGGAGTCGAGATGCCAGGTCAGGACCGACTACATTGCAGATCCTTCTTTGGATATGTTGGAAGACTTCGAGATGAACAGCGGGGGTACCAGACCATATATGGCAACAGTATTCAACGCAAGGGAGAATGGTAGATTTTCAGATGTATAGGATGGACTCAGAAGAGAAAAATATTCTGGAACGACACAGAGAAGCAACTTTCCTTGCAATAGATGCAGCTATTGATTCAATGTAGTAGTTTGCCTCCGGTCAGTGGAAAACTTGAGGCGAAGAAGGCGCATGGAAAGTCGAGCATAAACCATACTGATAGGGAGCAGGGAAGTTTTTTCTATGGTGGTTAAATGACAGCAGTTTCGTTTTGGAAGCATCAAAATTTATAAGCCATTTCTTGCCCCAGTTAACCACAGACTGGAATTCCTTTCCGAGACCAACGGCCAGGTTAGCTTTGTCAGCATTGCCGGATTTACTATTGAGACAGAAGTAAATGGTAGTGTTGTCTGCATAGATGCCTCTTGAGAGCTGACGACAGCAGAGAAAACATTGAAGATCAGAAACGTGTAGGACCCAGGAGAGAGGTGTGGAGAACACCCGCGTTCGTATGAAAGGAACTGAAAGAAAACCCGTTCAGGACGACCTTCATTTCATGATTTGATAGGAAGGATTGGATTAAAACATATAATCGTCCTGTCATACTGTAGCTTCGAAGGCAAGCATACCAAACCCTGTCAACATACGCTCTGTCCGTGATATTGAGCACTTTAACCCATAAATATAGCATGCCTTAAAACTTATTATAAATTAACTGATTTAAAATATGGTTTCTTCGCTACGCAGGAATTTCCATGTTTCAAAAACCGAAGCTAAAAACTTCAAATTTAATTATAAAATTAAATTAAAAGCATTATTTCTGTTTCATCTTCAAGCGAATTTTGGAATAACTTATTTTTAAATTTACTGAGTTTTAAACGCACATATAATTCATAATTTCTTGTTACCAAGGATACAGAGGAATCCATTCATTTAGGCAGGGGCGGTAACGTGTCCATTTTTATTAACTATTGTTGTATCAATTATGAGTTACGTTCGAAAAAGAGGTTAAGTTTAGGGAGGGCAGGGGTGCATTTTTCAACAAATTTTGACATCCGTTAAATGCATGTCGTCTGTTTGTGTTTTTTTTTTTATTATTAACAACAAAAAGTTTTTCGGCATTTTTTCCGTTAAATTGGTACTTGCATACTTAAAGATTCATTCTAAAAGGGGGTGTTTGGGTTAGAACACGTTATATTGAACTACAATTTTAAAATATGTATTCTTGGACGTTTCATTATAAAAATGTATTCTTGGTCGATTCACTATAAATTTGTCTAGTTGGCCATTTCATTATAAAATATATCGTTGGTAATTTCACTATAAATATGCATTTTTATATATTTATAGTGATGTTTTGTTTGGAAATTCACTATTTGCCCATAGATGGGACCCTAAGAGGTTCTATCACTCCTGTCAGGGTGGGCCTGGGAACAACTGCAATCAAGGGGTGTTTCTACGCTTCTGAATACCTCCAATCTCCCGATGACAGGTTTTGCTGCCGGATGTAGTTTATCGTCATTCCCAGGATCAGCAAGACATGTGAAAAGGGCAAATGAAACTTCATAGCCATATAGCACAATGGGATAGACGGGGCACGCGGACAGCGCGATCACGACACCCCATCGACGGAAGTCAAATAGCAAAGCGGACTGAATCATCTGGAATCAACGGCCAGTCAGTTATGTGCCATGCGGGATACCCGCTTAGGTGATCATGTATGTTTCGATACATGACTGACGAGTCAGATTTTTTCCCGCAGTAATTTGCCATTTCTTTCTGTGGTAGACCAGTTGCCATCCAAGGCTATAAAACTCGGTCTGTCCTGCTATTTATCCATAGCTTGGGGGGATTAATACCTTTCCCAAGTTAAGAGAATGTAATGGATTCGACTGGAATTCGAAATCGACCGATTCCTCAATCCGAGCCGCTAGCCATTACTCCACCGTGACTCTTGACTAGGTGTCCGTAACGAAGGTGAACCTTCAAGTTTGAGGATATCCTGTGCTTTGTGATTTGACCTACAGAGCGACGGGCTCCGCCAGGTTTACTTGCTCAGGACGCGCTGCGCACAAACGAATACCGCTCTGGCTTTCAACACTGATATGTAGAGGGGATTGGTCAGGTGCCCAGTGACAGTACGACCACACCCAGTTACCAGACTGATGATGATAGTGAGAGTTTTTGTTGATGATGCTATGCTCTGTCGATGTTATCTCTCAAGCTCTGTCTGGTCGCATATATTTGTGCATATTTTGTGTCCCTGCACAAGCACTGTGTATTTGCCAGGCAGAGAACGTGATTTATTCACTCGGACATGACCATGCAGCAGAAGCACCCACGTAAAGAACGTTCTTCCCAGTCCAAAACGAGTAAAAAAAAAATATATAAATAAGACATGACTTTTTTTTTATCACATTCGAAGTGGCGAAGCGTGTGAATTGATTAAACAATTCATGCGATTTCGCAAGGGCTGCTCGTTTATATTCGAATAAGTTATCAGGTGTAAAAGATGTGTGCATTGTACTGTGGCTAAAAGCAACATCTGTTTGTAGTGTCCACACCGGCATCTTAATGGTAATGCTGAATTTTGAGGATGATATTCCGGCTAATACTTTTGGACCTCAGGGTATTCCTCAGCCAGTGCGTTGCAAACGATTCTGACAAGAAGAAAGCGCTGGATTCCGATCCTAACAAAAACCAAAGCTGACAAAGAAAATTGGACACTAATCCTGTGACAGACAAAAAACAACATTTTTTGAGCTCCGATTCTGACAAGACAAAAAAAGCCGTTGTACTCTTATCCCGATATGACAAGAGTCGTTATTGAGCTCATTACAAGACACAAAAAAGTGAAGCTATTGATATCCGATCCTTACAAGACACAAAAAAGTGAAGCTATTGATATCCGATCCTTACAAGACACAAAAAAGTGAAGCTATTGATATCCGATCCTTACAAGACACAAAAAGACTAAAAAACACAAAAAGTGAAGCTATTGATATCCGATCCTTACAAGACAAAAAAAAGTGAAGCTATTGATATCCGATCCTTACAAGACAAAAAAAAAGTGAAGCTATTGATATCCGATCCTTACAAGACAAAAAAAAAGTGAAGCTATTGATATCCGATCCTTTTAAGACAAAAAAAAAAGTGCTATTGATATCCGATCCTTACAAGACAAAAAAAAAGCAGAAGCTATTGATATCCGATCCTTACAAGACAAAAAAAAAAAAGCAAGCTATTGATATCCGATCCTTACAAGACAAAAAAAGTGAAGCTATTGATATCCGATCCTTACAAGACAAAAAAAGTGAATCCGATCCTATTGATATCCGATCCTTACAAGACAAAAAAAAAAAAGTGAAGCTATTGATATCCGATCCTTACAAGACAAAAAAAAAGTGAAGCTATTGATATCCGATCCTTACAAGACAAAAAAAAGTGAAGCTATTGATATCCGATCCTGACAAAAAAAGTGAAGCTATTGATATCCGATCCTTACAAAAAAAAAAAAAAAAACATTGAAGCAAAAAAGACAAAAAAAAGTGAAGCTATTGATATCCGATCCTTACAAGACAAAAAAAAGTGAAGCTATTGATATCCGATCCTTACAAGACAAAAAAAAGTGAAGCTATTGATATCCGATCCTTACAAGACAAAAAAAAGTGAAGCTATTGATATCCGATCCTTACAAGACAAAAAAAAGTGAAGCTATTGATATCCGATCCTTACAAGACAAAAAAAATTGATATCCGATCATTAAAGACAAAAAAAAATTGAAGCTATTGATATCCGATCCTTACAAGACAAAAAAAAGTGAAGCTATTGATATCCGATCCTTACAAGACAAAAAAAAAGTGAAGCTGTTGTACTCCAATTCTGTCGATCCGAGTAACCTACAGGGAATTTCGAACCGAAGTAGTTATTTAATTTACGTGGACAGACTGTTCTCGTTCCACTGACCACGTCTCAGGATATATCGTCTAGTTCTTATTTAGTATTTTGTATTCCTATTTCCGAGTCCAAGTAAGCCCGGGAATTGAACGCAAAACTACTATGCCGCCAAATTCAAACACCATCGTTTTAATTCACTAGGCTATTTTCCCATTAAACGTAATGATTTTCCCATTAAACGTAATTAACCATTAAGCATAATTATTTCCCCATTAAAGCTAATTAACCATAAACATAATGATTTCCCCATTAAACGTAATTAACCATTAAACGTAACGATTAAGCGTGAAGATTTTACCTTTAAGCATAATTAATGATTAAGCGTAATGATTTTACCATTAAACGTAATGGTTTTCCCATTAAACGTAATAAACAGATTTGAAAATCAGCCCTATGTTCTGTACATTATTTCGGTTATCATATTGTAAATACAGAACAAATAATATTTTTTATTCATTTCGAGGAATGAGAAAATTTACCCGACCAAAGTTTTCGCAAAATGTACCGACTGGTTATATATATATATATATATATATATATATATTTATTTTCTGAAATTTTATAGCTGGTCGTAAGTCCGAAGTCGTTAAGCGAGGAGTGGATGTAACTGGTCAGCAGACAATTTGCGTGCAGGAATTCTTGATAGACGTGAAGACCCCAACAAGTGTATACACAGTGTAGTTTAATATCAATGACGAATAAAGTGATTTATTGTATATGGAAGTTAGAGAGTTAACTCGCCATTCGAAATGTTTATGATTTGATAGGTTAGCAACAAGAGTGGTAAGCTGACTTGCATATCCCCGGCACAATTTATATTTATTCAGTAATGAAACCATTAAGTTTGTGGCGTAGAACAATTTATATTCCTTACAAAATAAAAAAAAGAAAAGAAAAGAAAAACAAGGTGACAGATTAACTCGGAAGACACGGGAGAGGACAGCACTCAGCCGCTGTAGAAAAACTAACGTCGCCATATTTATTTAATAATATATTAAGTGAGGCTGTCACATTTTGTAAGATGGCCGACAATAAATATGTCGTCTGTTTTTTTTTTTTTTTTTTTTTCTAGTCTACTCCATGGAAAGCTGGCCACTAACGTCCCGTTCCAATGCAGTGTTCATTTCTCCCTGTTGACTTTTTAGGAAGGATATTGTTTCGGTCTTACTGGCCAGTCAGGATTTAATCTTAGGATTTAGCTGGAATAAAAATCACCCGATTTTCTTCCATTATATCATATTTTAGCCATTTTTTAACGAATAATTCAAAATAGGCGGACTCAGAATTTGCACATTATTTATATATAAAAACTCTTAGCGAACAATGAAAATGCATCATCGGCTGATGTCATTTCCATTGTCAGAATTAATAGAATCTCCTCAGCGCGTAGGCGATCATGAATTTCCACTACGTGTTCTCTAATAAGTGGATGCTTAGCTAGCGTAATGGCGATAAACATAGAATTTGCAATACAAGAGCCGAGTTCAAATTACAGACTAATCTGATATATTCATTTTCCTCCCAAATGAATTGGTTTGATTTGGTTTGTCTTACGGCATATCAACCTCAATGGCTTATTCAATGCCAATAAGATTTTTATTGCTGGTAGTATTTTTTTTCTAAAATATATTGCTGGTAATATTTTTTTTTCTTGAAAAATGTATTGTTGGTAATAATGTATTTCTGGTAATACTTTTTCCTTCAAAAATTTATTGCTGGTATTAAAACCTATTTTTACATTTTCATAGTGTTTTGACCTTAGTTTGGGGGTTAACTATATGCCCATAGTTGAGACCCTAACAGTTGCTGCCACCCTGAGTGAACCTGGGAAAACCAGCAATTAATAGATAGTTCCTTGCTCTTCAAAACCACCTTGTTGTTGGACGTAGTTTATCGTCTCATCCAGGACGCGGATATAGTTTATCGTCATACCCAGAACAGAGGACTTTTGAAAAGGAATTAATCGATTTGTTTGTTTGGCGGCGTATTAACACCTTATGGGTCATTCAATGCCTAAATTTGATGTTCTTAGGGATTTGAAATTAATAAAAATATTATTCTGCTTTCACAATTGAATACATGGTAGATGATACTCAGCTTTTGTCCATCTACAGGTTTGTGTGGACATAATTACTAGAACCGATGATGTAGTTTTTATGTTATAGTGAAATTATATTTTGGAATACAGTTTGGTTTAAGAAATTGTAGGATATTATATGAATTAATGCCATGAAAGAGTTCTTTTATATTGGTGGGTTGATAGTATTTTAAACAGATTTGGGTTAAGTCGCAATAATTTGTTAGTATGTGCGTATAGTTGGTAATTTTGCTATAAATACGTATTATTGGTAATTTTTTTATATAAAATGTATGACTGGTATTTTTATACATTCATAGTATTTTATTTAGGGAGTTCACTATTTTCCCATAGGTGGGACCCCCCTAACAGGTGCTACCACCTCGGGTCAGGGAGGACCTGGGAGCAAACAGCTATTAGAAGGTGATTCCAAGCTCCTGAAAACCTACCGATCAGTGGTCTTGCTGCCGGATGTAGTTTATCGTCATACCCAGAACTAAAAGGTACTAATGAATAAATTCTCCCGCTAGTATGGATTAAATAGCAAAGTACACCTGATTCCTTAGTCTGGGAATTAGAGATCCGACCAACTAGTCCAAATTTTTTCAAACTTTTTGACTTGTGGACCCCTTTATATTTCAGGCTTTACCTTAGAGACCCCTTATAAATGCTTATGAAATTTATACATAAATATTTGCTGAATATAACATATAATTTTGCATGAATGCAAATGCCTAACAGCCACTGAGAAAGCCGGAAATCGCAAAATAGATCCAAAATTCAAATCCTTTGGTTCCTTCTCTGCATGAATAGAATCCATTATCTTTATCAATTTAAGATATAAATTATATTAGTATACCAAATCTATGAAATAGTTTATTGAATCAATTTATTTCATGATCGGCCTATAAGTTACTTATAAGCGCTTATAAGTTGCACGTCACCCATAAAAAAAAGTGTTTGCTGTCCACGGACCCCCTATCTTGTCCTTGCGGACACCCCTGTGGTCCGCGGACCACAGTCTGAAAGCCCCTGAACTAGTCTGTTGCATTTGCTTGCGTACTAATGCTCTAGGAGAAAGACATGAATTAGTCTCTTCTCCCTCACTTATTTAGCAAGATAGCCTTAAAATCGGTAGGCCAAATTTCAATCCGAAACACTTACGTTCATTTTCTTACAAATGGTCTTGGGAAAGGTAGGAATCCATTTTTTTTTCTTCCATGAGTTAAATAGCAGGATAGATGGACAAGGTAAAAAAAGGATTTAAAGCAGAGATGAAGATAACGGAAAATCCCTTAAATATATTTTCCATGACAGGTCACAGATAAAGATTAATTGATTGATTAGTTTTTTACGGTTTATCATCCCAGTGTAGATTATTTACAACCTGAAAATATTTTTAGATTGTAAGAATTTTTTTTGTGGAAAAGATTGTTTAGTGATACAAGTTTTACTAATTAACCCATAGATGGGGTGAGAAGTGGTAGGTTCATGCCTTTCTAAAGGGTAAGTGAATATAACGAACGCAATGGGAATTGGAACGAATTTGAAGCCGTTATCGATTACACCACCTACACCTCCAAGTTTACAGCGCCCGGTATTCCCCAGCGACCTCCCATCTAGGTACTAACCAGGCTCGACGTTGCTTAACTTTGGTGATCGTATGGGAACTGGTGTTTTCAACGTGTTAATGCCGCAACCGAGAGAGAAATAGACTCCAGGAGATTATAAATATATATGTATACATGTATGTATGCATGTAAATGTAATAGCCGCGGCTTGGCAATGTGGTGAAGGAAAGCATGTTTGTTATTAATGTAGCAAGGACGTTTAACCGTCTAAAACCTCCAGCTAGTCGCGAAAATGTCGTATTTCCTCTTTAGGTATGTTAGGATGACATCGGAGAATGGACAAAATTAATTGATCTATTTCCTTTTGGTTGATTTTCCATCTGCTTATATAAACGTCCATAGATCTGCTTCGAAAAGGGCACACCGCACCTGATATTCCCAAGTAGTCACCCATCTAGGTACTGACCAAGCTCTACGTTGCTTAACTTCGGTGAGCAATTATAAACCGGTTCTTTCTTCGTGATGTGACCGTAAGCCAAATAAGGAGAAGGAATATATGGAGAATTAATATTGCCAAAGGAAAATGCATTTTAAAAAAAATGATAAAAAGGTTTTGCTTACATTATTTACATTATTCGGATAGTTATCCTTATCTTCATTGCCATATTCACAATGTTTCGGCCGTTGTACGCTCCGGCCGTCTTCAGGTGATTGGAATTTCGACCCGAACCCTTTATTTCGTCCACGGGGTAGATTTTTCTAGTTCCACGTGCCATGCCTGTTCGGGATGTCTGAGTTATTTGCCTTTAACTCAACTCTCCAAGTTTGTTTTTTTTTATTCGTCACTACTGTGGCCTGATATTGAATTCACAACTCTTTCAGTCTAATCACTGAATCTAATCAACGTCGTTATCCACTGGGCCAGGAAGAACTAGAACAAACTACCCCGGTGGGCAAAATAAAGATTTCGGTTCGAAATTCCAATCACTTGAAGAAGACCGAAGCGAACGACGGCCGAAACGTTATGAATATGACAATGAAGATGAGGATAACAGTCCGAATAATGTAAATAATACAAGTAATCATAATGCCTCATCTCAGAGACAGACAGAAAAAAGGTTTTAATTTAATTTATACAATTTCTTTTCCTTTCACTTTTTGTCTGCTTAGTTAAACTTCTAATCTGCTTGGTTCGCGTTATATCCTTAGAAACGGCATGGATCCACCTATTCTCCCTCCAACTATGGGTTAAATAGCACACTAGACTGGGTGGCAGTTAGTCTCAAAAGAGGGACATCTCTGAATTGAAAAGAATGGAGAAGGCACCGAGGAAGCCAGTCACCGTTTTCTCCCCCGGAAAGTCATGGCAATTCACAGATAACAAAGAAAGTGGAATATCCGAATTGAATTCAAATTCTAGTTACGTCTGCTGCGTTCACTTTTCGCACTGATGTTCTTGAGAAAGGCATGACTTTATTCCACAGATAGCTTCGAGGAGAAAGCATTCTAGGAGAAATAAAAAAAAAAGCAAAACAAAAACAAAACAAAAAACCCCCCAAAAAACAAAATACAAAAAAAATATCAAAAATCAAAATAAAAAAAACAAAATCAAAACAAAAAAAAAACAATAAAAACAAAAAAAGAAACAAAATAAAAACAAAATAAAAAATAAAAAAAATAAAAAAAAAAACCACAAAAACCTAGAAAGGCCATAAGAAATCACTCCCCTATATTCTCCAAGAATAATTCACAGATATTGAAGAAAAGGAATCTGTGGAGTTCCATGCTCTACGTTCCCAATGGACATCATTAAAAATATCTTAAGACCAATTAAATAATTATTATAATAATTAATACTTGCCAGTGTAGCTGTTTGATTGAAGATACGAGTTGACAGTTAAGGATTGAGTTTCTGTTCTTAAGTAGCAGTCAGTTGGTCATTTAAAAATGTTAAGTACAAAATGATTTTGAGGCAAAGAGCCTTCGTTTAATAGACCATTTAGCAAAAGCATGCTTGACACGTAAAGTTTATCAGTGTAAGTAATTATAAAGCAGGTGCAGAAATGTAACTGTCTGTGTAAAAGAGTAACGACGGATGGAACATCTGATAGAATTCGGAAAACTTAATGGAATAGTCGGAGACACGATGGAGAAATGGATAGCGGCTCGGATTGAGGAATCGGAGAACCGAGTTCGAATTCCAGTCAAATCCATTACATTCACTCACGTTGCTAATACCCTTGGGAAAGGTATGAATCCTCTTCTCCCTTGGGTGGCAACTGGTCTATCGCAGAAAGAAATCGTCAGCAATGTATCGAAAGATACATGATCGCCTAAGCATGTATCACGCATAACATATGACTGACTGGAATAGTCAAAGAAAAGTATTAAGAGTATTAATATATTTTTAAAACTTTTACTATTAATATATTTTTTCCTCTCTTAATTTTTTTTTTTTTTTAAAGCTTTTCACCCCAAGCAAGGCGGAAAGCCACTAGGACGCAAGTGGTTACAGAAAATTTGGAGCAAGGTCAGATAGGAGTGATAGAAGAAAGGATGAGGAGAAGAGAGTTATTAGATCAAGGCAACTGGAGATACAGAGGAATTGAGAGAGAGAGAACTGGAAAGCCCTTCCAAACAAGAAACAAGGCGTAAGCCTCTACTCATGTCCAAGAGAAGGAAAGAAAAAATGTTGAGTTACAACTTAACATTTAATTTTCTATACACCAGGGAATAATGGTTAATCATTGTAAACATTCCTTCGGTGCCGTGCGTGATAGACGCTATTCAATCGTAATTGATCGAGCGAATCAGGATTTTTGAGCTATTACATCACGTCGTAGGGCGAGCAGGTATTTTTTTGATTCACGACTGACTTGGTAGAAGGATTCCCGTAGTAGACTGTCTTGCAGACGAGTTGCTAACCAAGGCTATATAACCCATCCTCCTCTATTATTTAACCCATATCGAGGGTATTTGCGTCTAAATGAATGTAAATAATTCGACTGGAATTCATGCAGTCTCATTCCGATTAGTTATCTATCACACCACCTGCACATTTATGTTGCCCTGGGTAAGACGTTAAACTACGTCCAGCAGCAAGGGCTCTGATCAGGAGGTTTTGAGAAGCGTGAAACCACCTCTTAATTGTTGGTGTTCCCAGGTCCATCCTGACCCAGGGTGGTAGCACCTGTTAGGGTCCAA
>CAHIKZ030001532.1:432500-480000 GCA_903632075.3 Acanthosepion pharaonis | reverse complement strand
TTTTACGTATTTATTTTATCATAGTAATCCAGTTTGGAGAGTCTTGCATTATCAGCAGTAATAGTGACTGTTTACAAATTCGCGCTTTTCTTCCCACAGTGATCAACGGAATTAATTACAAAGGAAATGAGAACGAATCGAATATAAATTCAAAGGTTCATAACATTAATTTAAAAATAGGACTCAATACAAGAGTAGAGAGATAATTCTTATTAAAGGATATTACATTAGACCATGTCTAACCGTTACATGAATGCATTCACGGTGGTAAAGTAATGGTTATTTACCACTTCCGGATGAGATGCAATGGTATGCATCGAAACGTGAATGCATTTATGTAAATAGCGTTACATATGGTCGAATGTAATATCCTTTAAAAAAAAATATATATATATATATATATATATATATATATATATATATATATATATATATATATATATATATATATATATATATATATATATATAGTCATCCACAGAAAGACTGTTTCGCTGTATCACAGCTCATCAGTGTGGCTAGATGTCCCTTGCCTCTAGCTAGGATTGAAACCTGGCTGAATTGGCGTCAGTCGGAGATTCTACCCCTAAGCCATTGGCGCACGGTAGCGATGAAGGTGAATTTAAGCGTATTTATTTTTAGATAAACACACAGTGACTGAGAGAACTCGATTCGCTTTACCGAAGAGTCTTGCATTATTAGCAGTAATAATAACTGTTTACAAACTCACACTTCCTCCCCATAATTTTTTCAGGAGCATATATATATATATATATATATATATATATATATATATATATATATATAAATACTCCAAGCAAGACGATAATGCTATTAAAATTTAAGGGGTTACTGAGAGTGAAAGAGAATGCAAACTGTTGGGGCCACCGACCTTCTCATCAGAATGGACTGATCTCTCTACTACTAATAGGACAGTTCTATAGAGTTCTGGGAGATCAGGTGACCATCACACTTCCGTCTCTCTACCGGAAGATACAGTTGGACTTTATACTCTTTCTGATTGTTACTGAGCAACCTGCGTTCGTTTGACTATTAGTCTCTCTTTTGTAAATACCTCTTCAGATATACCAGTATTTTTCCCTACGTATGTGTTTGTCCTTATTTCAATACACGCACGGGGAAACACTCAACATCTCAACAAAAACATTATTAAGGAGGAAGGCCAATAAAAGAACAAGATTTAAGACAGAAGATGTCGATTGACGTTGTACTGTCCACGCAATTCCTTATTTCCCCAGATTTCTTTCATATACCCAGTCTATGTTTTCCTTAAAGACCACAGTTAATTATACTCTTTCTTGATAAAGACACTAAGATCCAAGTCGTTACTGATAACGAAAGAATCTCAGACCCCCCCCCAAAAAAAGGAGACAATAAAAGTTCAGCTTTTGAGGAAACAGAAGATGACGATTGATGTTGCATTTAATTTTTTGAAGATCGTCGGTGGCGAAAATGAGATGAGAAAAATCTATTAAAATAGTACTTACGATTATATCTAACTATTTCAACAGTAAAACGACGAGACCTAATTGCCAATCTAGTACTACGCTTGAATTCATGCGATCGAGGTACCAAGTAGGAAAGCACATCAGAACAATCATCATGAAAATATTTATAGAAAGCGTAGAGGGAAGCCACGTTATGGCGGTGGGAAAAATGACTGATACCGAGATGCCAGGTCAGGACCAATAATATTACTGGTTCTTTGGATTTTATCAAGAATCTCTCAAAATATAGCAGGGGCACCGGAACAAATATGACAGTAAAATCCAATTCAGTTTTACACTCATTATTACACTAGAGAAAATAACTGACTCCTTCTTCTGTGTTTCATAAGAAAACAATGAAACCTTGTCGCGAATCTATTACTGCGCTTAACTTCATAAAGTCTAGGTACTATAGATGAGAGCTCATCAAAACAATTGCCATAAAAATGTTTATAGAAAAGGCACAGGGAAGCTATGTTACGGAGGTGTGAAAGTGACTGAAGCCAGGTCAGGACCGATAATTTTACGAAATCTTCAGATTTTTAAGAATTTAGAGATATATAACAGGAGAGAATGAGACCAGATATGACAGTGATATTCGATTCATGTTTAATCTTTCGGTTTGGTCGACATGAAGAGATTTGTTCTTTATTTATTGATTTTTTGGGGAAAAAACCCCAACTAAGACTCCCCTGCGAATAGCCTCTAACTAGCTAGTGTAAATGGTATCGATTTGCAAGGACGCGTGCTTTTCATTTTTAAAATGTACCTATGAATGAAAAATAGCCCATCTGCAGACAAATTACCTCTCCCTGACTGGTAGCGATAGTGCAGGCGAATGTCGTGGCTATTTGTATGAGCGAACGGGGATGAGGTGGGCGAGGAAAGGAGCCGGCCGGAAGGAAACTGGACGAAATAAAATAAAAAAATATAAAAAGGAATTAAATCATTCACAATGGAGGACTGTACAGGCTGGGATGGGTTGAGAGCGCTCAAGAATTCAAATGTCTAATAAGATTTATGATTCAATGGAATAATATCATCTCTAATACACACTTAGGCAAAATAAGAAATATTTTCTTGGAACGGAGGAGGGAAAGATTTACTTACTACGGTTCGTCTAAGTCTGGCACAAGGCAACGAGGAGATTTATAGGTAGGAAAATTGCGTTGCGCTATAGAAAAAATGCAAAATGATTGAGACGAAGAAATCGACTCAGACTCTAGAAAAAGACATTTGCTAAGCTTAGCCAAGTTTAACAAGGCTAAATGAGAGAACTGGGGGTAAAGAAGATTGTGTTGCGCCAATCTTTCTAATAAAAAAGAACCTTAAAAGAATACATCGTCCAAACGGTAAGAGAAACTCATTTAAAAACTTAAATGGAAAGATAGGGATTTTGGAATATTGTATTGCGCCAGTTTTTTTTTTTTTTTTTTTTTATAAGGAAACCATACGCAAAATAAGTATTTCTGTAAAGCAAACATCGAGGGTAAAAGATATATTTACTAAGGTGCTTAATACAAGGCTAAATGGAGGAATTATAATTAAGGAAGATTGTGTTGCGCCATTCTTTTAATAGAAAATGGCCTAAAAAACAGACATCGGCTTCGAGAATAGATATTTATTCACTACAAGGTTAAATAGGAGAACTGAGATTTAGGAAGATTATCTTGCGCCAGACTTCCTAATAGAGGACAACCTGAGAACATTAGACGGTAAGAGAAACTGATTTACAAAGCTAAATGAGGAAGATTAGGATTTAGGAAGATTGTATTGCGCCAGGCTTATATAGAGAGGACCGTATGCAAAATAATGCTTTCTGGGATGCAGACGTCGACTGAAGTTAAAGAAGATTGTGTTTGTGTTTTAAAGAATGTTGTAATTTTGGCTCATTCTCATCGCCAAAATGTTGTAACCTAGGGAAGGAATCTCCAACTCTAGGATATCTACCAACCACCCCACGCGGTCAAATGTGGCACAAGGCTGAATTTAATGTGGGGCTCGGCCCAAAATTCCCCGTAGATCCCGTATAAAACGGGGTCGGGTAGCTATTTCCCCGAGACGAGACTCCGCACTTCGACATAGCCTTGTCTGGGGAGGAGAGAGTTTGACCAGCACTGCTGCAGACGAATCTCCAACTGCAGGATATCTACCAACTGTCCCACGCAGTCAGATGTAGCCTAAGGCCGAATTTAATGTGGGGTATCGGAGCCTGTAGGCTCGGTCAAAAATTCCCTGTAGACCCCGTGTAAACAGGATCGTGTAGCTGTTTCCCGTGACGAAACCCTGCCCTTCGACATAGCCTCGTCTGGGACTCCTCTCTGCCTAGTGGCAGAGAGTTTGACCAGCACAGCTGTAGACGAATCTACGACTGAAGACCAACATACAGTATTTACTACTTTACTTATGTGAAGGGGGGGGGCATATCCATTATAGTCCGTAGGTATGCAACAACAAAGAGATATTTATGAAGCTAAACTGTGTTGTATATTGGGTAAATAGTGGAAATAGAATTTAAGATTGTGTTGCTCCAAGGTTCCTAATGGCGAAGAACCTAGACAGAATAATTTTTCTGGGAATCAGACATTCGCTTAGAGTTTAACATGGTCGAATGGGAAAAATCCATTTTAGGGATATGGCACATAACAATCTTCTCATTGGAAGATAACATACAAATATATCTTAGTAGCGGTCATCACCTAAGATGCTAAAAGATAATAACTAAACTTAACCAAGTTTAATAGAAGGTTGAATAGAAAGGAATTCTGGTTTAGGAAGATTGTGTTGCATCAGTCGTCCTAATAGAGAAGGCCATAAGCAAAATATTTTTTATGGAGAAGTAGACATCAGCTTAAAGAGAGATATTTACTAAGCTTAGACGTGTCTAAGAAGGTTAAATGGAGGAAATAGGCATTTAGGAAAATTGTGTTGCACCATTCTTTATAACAGAAGCAAATATATGCAGAATAATGATGCCTGAGAAGCAAAGAACCGTTTAGATAATACAAAAAAGATTAATAAGCTTAATGGAAAATCTAGGATTGGGAGATAGTGTTTCCAATGAAGAGGGCTTTAGACAATGAGTAAAAGAGAGTCAGACATCAAAGTAACAATTATATATATATATATATATATATATATATATATATATATATATATATATAGAGAGAGAGAGAGAGATAGATAAATTGTCGTCTAAATTACACAAAAATATCTTTAAATACTAGAGTAAATTTATTCAATAACATCGCCATTGGCTTCACTCACGGCCTCCAGATGACTTCGGAATCTCCTGCAACTCTTCTGGATGGTTTCCTTGTTTATGTCAGTGAATGCTGGCATAATCTTGGCCATCAGTTCATCTTTGATGTTACAAGGAGTTTTGTTGGTCTCTCATTCAACTGCGCCCCACACATAATAATCAAATGGATGGCAATCAGAGGCGTTAGGTAGTCAGATGTAATGGGTGATGTGGTCGCAGAAATTGTCTGACACCCATGACTGGGTTCTCCTGCTTATGTGGCATGGTGCAGTGTTCTGTTGCCAGACATAAGGTCTTCCAGCAGCCACCCTCTTGATCCAGAGCATCACTACTTCCTAAAGGCACTTGACGTAGAACTCCATGTTAAATCTGAGCCTCCGTAGGAAGATAAATGGAGATATAACATCGCCATCACTACAAGCACCTTCGTAATCACCATTAGACTCGTCCAACTCCTTCCGCATTCTCTTCAATGCCCTCAAATTGACGCCTAAAACACTGAAATGTTCGTATTGGAGCTTCCGGTGCGAATGCCAAGCAGTACAGCACGACGTTTTCAAATTTGTTGGAGTGAATTGCGTTATAGTGTTCTTTTTCTCACAGACGGTGCTCAGCTGACCTTACTATACTCTGCAGTCGGCAAAATAAAATAAAATAAAAACAAAACAACGAGCATGCGCGAAATTAAAAATATAAAATGATGACAATTTACCCATCGCACCTTATATATATATATATATATATATATATATATATATTCTCTCGTTCGCCGCTTGAGCACTATGTGGGGGAAAAGAAATTTTTTTAAAGCGGCTTTAATGCATCGCTCTTCGTAAGAATTGAACGCTATGGTGGCTATATATCACGTTTATAAAGCGTTAAAAATTCCCTTGGGGTAAGAGTCTCTAACAGATAGCAAATCGATCGAGTTTCGACCCCGGCTTGAAGTAATCGGATTTCTAGCCACACTGATGAGCTGTGATACAGCGAAACAGTGTCTATGGAGATTTTATATATTACATAAAAATGAAACTCAATTGTAAATTGCATTCCATTTATATGCCTATTTTGCTCCTCGAGAGATTTCTCTCTTAGAAAAATTACCTGGAGCTTGTCAATACTAAGATTTTTGATAACAAAAAAAATAATATTATTTAATTTTTAATTAATACAAAAAATAATATTTTTTCTATGAAATGTTCTAAGTAAGAAATCTCTCGATGAGCGAAATGGCCACATAAATGGGGTACAATTGAGTTTCCTTTTTATGTAATTCATTTATATGCTCTATAATAAATATATTGAGGTCTCGTTTGAGATCAGTTTTAATATTTTATAATATTAGGAATCAAATGGATTACTTAAGATTTTTTATATATATATATATATATATATATATATATATATATATATATATATATATATATATATATATATATATATATATAAAGTTTGTCCATATACATATAAAGTTTCATGCGCGTAACACTCCTTTATTTAATGGCAACAAAAACAATGGAATTAATCCAGAAATATTGTCGGAAATGTTAAGAGCTGAAAGATTTAATTGTTATGTTAGCCGGTTCTTTATAAGGAAACGTTTGGTATTCATTGACCGAACAGCTTGTACTAATGTCGGTTGAAATTTATTCAATTCTTCAGGAAAATGCGTTTCTCCTGTCCCGTAGCTGTTATTGCTCTTTCCCGGAAACTAGTAGTGGAACGTCAACATCTTGATTGTGACCTTATTTTCGCTTTCAGTTACATGTGCTATCCATTTTAGTTGTTGCTTCTGTTGAAAGTTCTCGAGTGATGTGGTTTCTCTTATCTGGAACAGTTCTTTGCGAAACTGTAGCGCCTGCTTACAATATTCGAAGAAGGATGGTCTTCGCGAAGATCCACAGGCTTCATTCGCTCAAAGCCATTTTAACCATTGATCCGAGAAAGCGGTTTTACATGGCTGGCAGTTTAGATATTTCTGAATGAGATTGGCGCCATACTTAACAGCCACATGAGAGCCTCGATCTGAGGTGAGCATTGTAAGAACATTGCTCGAGTTTCCAGGTAAAAATAGTAAATGAGGCGTAGATGTAATCGCTGCCTCTTTAAAAAAAAAAAAAAAAAAAAAAAAAAAAAAAATTGTACTGCAAAATATAGGTAACCCTAATATATTTACTAAAAGAACCAACTAATGGTTCCCTAAAAATAAAAATAAAATAAAACCAAGTACTTTTTGAAAAATATAAAATCGGGATGTGAATCGTCAGCGCAGACATGCTTCAAACTTTTTTATTTTCATTTTTTACATTTCTCGGCTCATAGTTTATTTTGAAGACCGTAAGTGGCTTATTTTGAAGACCGTAAGTGGCTTATTTTGAAGACCGTAAGTGGCTTATTTTGAAGACCGTAAGTGGCTTATTTTGAAGACCGTAACCCTTCCTCCTTGTTTTTCAAGTATATATTCCTATTAGCACGGAATATAACACCACTGCGACCCAAAAGGGTCAGAGTCGCGTGTATGTTTTGCAAGGAAGTGTGAAGTCGCAAATCGATGAGCTTCGGACGGACGGACGGTGAATAGGACACACATGAGTGGCTTATTTTGAAGACCGTAAGTGGCTTATTCTGAAGACCGTGAGTAAAGCAAAGCCAGAAACGGTAAGACAGTTCTACAGATAATAATGATTTAGTGATACAAGTCTTACTAATTAACCCATAGCTGGGGGAAAGTGGCTTCATACCTTTACCAAGGGTATTGGGGCGTAAGGGAATATAACGAAACCAAATGGAATTGGTAATCGCCTCTTCGATTAACAATTCCAAGCCGTTATCCATTACACCACCCGCACTTTCAAGCTTACAGCACTTGATATTCCGAAGCGGTCACCCATCTAGGCTAGGCTCGACGTTGCTTAACTTTAGTGATTGTAGGGGAACCGATGTTTCAACGCGATGTGGTTATCAGCCAGTTTCTACAATTATCGTTGTGTTTAAACCAAAATGGATTCCACGTGTTTACAGTTTAAAACATTTTCGTATGTTCAGTTTAGAACATTTTCGTATGTATTAGGGCTGCGGCTGAAATTTTACTGAATATAAATCCACACTTCTTGCCTCGATCTCCAATACGCCGCTCACCACCCCGAACAACGAAGTGAAAACCTGTTAAATGAGCATACCATGTTTTTATGCACCTGACCCAGCCAACACGCAGCCAATGAACGCCCAGAACCAGCCAGTGAAAATGGCTACAAGCGACACCACCACCTGTATCAGCACGAAGTGCTGTCCTATTCCGTGTCCGCCCGAAGCTCGTCGATTTGCCGTCTCCACACTTCCTTGCAAAACATGCACGCGCCGTGGTAAGTGTTATATTCCGTGCTAATAGGAATATATACTTGATAAACAAGGTGGAAGGGTTATTGTAAAAAACAGTACAATAAGAATAAAGCTAACAGTTATAGACAAGTTCGCCACAAGGCAATCCAGTAGTGAGTGCTACTATTGGAAGGTCGGTAGTTCTTGCGTAAGTCTGGGTCGTACTCAACAGATCCCAGCTAGTAATATTTACCAACCTCCCCACTGGGTAGGGTGCGGCACAAGGCCGAATTTAATGTGGGGCAATCCGAGCCCGTAGACTCGGCCAAAAATTCCTCGTAAACCCCGCATAAACGGGTTCGGGTTTGTCTACTTCCCCGGACGAGACTGCCCTTCGGCATAGCCTCGTCCGGGTTCCTCTCTACAATAGTTCGACAATAGCTAAGAGCTGAGTAACAGATTCCAGCTACTCGGTATTTACTAGCCCCTCCCACTAGGATAGATGTGGCACAAGGCCGAGTTTAACGTAGGTCTTCCGAGTCCGTAGGCTCGGCCAAAAATATTCCCTTTCAAAACACGTATAAACGGGTTCAGGGTCAGTCTACCACCCCGAACGAGACTCTGCCCTTTGGCAGAGTCTCGTCCGGTTTTCTCTCTGCCCAAAGGCAGATGTTTGACTGTATTTCGGCTAGTCTCTGTAGTCCGTTGACCTACAGATACTTATAGTGTAGTCATACATGAGGGTGACAGGTTATTTCATTATATCAGTAAGTCACCGCTACAAACCTCCGGTGGATTTATACAGGCTTTTATATCTGGAAACCTATGTCATCAATTGAATTTACTATTGTAAATAAACGTATTAAATCAAGTCCGTTTCAGACTTCTCCCTGCTCTTTTGAACAAGGGTAGAGGTCCATCCATTGTTTCCTGTTTAGGATTGAGTTTCCAGTTCCTTCTAAAATCTACTTCAATTCGATACTACGCCTGAACTCTGAAATGTTATTCGCTAATTAAATCTTACCCATTTCAAATCTAGAATTAGCTATCTTTTCTTATCTTGCCCTTTCTTAGGCTGATACAACTCCACACAGTAAACCTCTACCTTGAGTGACCCTTAGGTCTTGTATTGGGGAAGCATTAGTTAAAAAAGGCAAGAAATTATTAGAATAGAACTTAGCTGCATCTAGCTATTTCGACAGCAAAACTATGAGAAATAGTTGCCAATTTTATTAGCTTTTATTGAACAAAAATAAATTACTGTATTTTAAAATGATTTATAAGTATTGTCACATCAAAACAACATGATTTGTTGAACTATTTAACTTGTTCAAAATCTTTCCCCCGTTCACGTTTAGTACGAGGCAACTCTTCTACAAACCATTTGACACATTACAATATTAATTTCAGAAAATTTATCAGAAATTTCTTGTTTTAATTCAGGAATTGTTTTCGATCTGAACGTGTAAATAAATTTCAGTAAACCCGACAAGAAAAAGTCCGGTGGTCTGAGGTCTGGTGATCGTAATGTCCACTCAATTCCTCCACGTCTTCCTAGTCACTTCAGCTCGAAATTAAGATTTAACCATTCCCAAACGCTTAAGCCAGAGTTAATCTTAAGCCATCTCATTTATTTTTGTTCCCTAAAAGTTAATTTAAAAAAGGCGTTACTTTTTTGTCGCCCTGTATTTACTGAAGCCATTATATAAAGAGGTGTTTGGATGGATAATTTTAACTTTTAGCCAGATAATTTACCATGCGTATGAAACATTGAATAGCTTTATGCGGTAAGGAAAGAATAATTCTTTTTAATAAATTACGCTTCGCTTACGTCTACAACGAAGCGAAATGGTGGATGGGCTGCGTTAATTTTGCAAATGGATGTTGCCTAACCAAAATAAGGCTTTCTAAATCCAGAAAACAGATATTCAGTAAACGTCTAGCAAAAAGTAAAATGCTAATCAATGGGGTAAGGACATGCTGCGCCAACCTATAAGTAGGAAATTACTGGCTGTAGCCTACGAAATTGAAATAAAACGCAGTACAATTGTGACACTATAACTGCAACACTCATATAGAAGATGAAGGTGTGATTTTGTCTCAATTTCAATTTTTTTTTTAATATTTTATAGCCAGCGAACGAACACTTTGAAGCCAAGTCTTCTAAGCAGTACCCTCTTGATCAAAAGGGAACGGAAGAATAAACGAATTGATGAGGGTTTTCTAGGACAAGTGATAATAAAACCGAACAGAGTTTTCTGTGGTTGGTCTATATTACGTCGCAGTTGGGATCTTGAATGTCAGTTCTGGTCCGTCCTTGGCGGAGGACAAAGTGCTCCTCGTGTAGTTCCGGGTGCCAGCCACACTTTGGACGGACATGGGACAATAAAAGGAGAGATCCGAGCTCTGATCAAACAAAACCCTGAATAAAAACACCTATTTTATATTACTGGAAACAGGTTTCGAGTTTTCATTTCTCGACATGCCGTTTATCTTGTTTCGTTGTGAACGTGCAATGGACCCTTCCCAGTTTTTCGGGAAACGTCTGCGTAAGCGATGATGTAAATGCAAAGTGGGGTGGTCATTGGCCGGTCTATATATGAAAAAACATACATATACAAGATCATGTCAACAAAAAAAAAAAAATGAATCAGTGAGTCAAGTGCCATACGTAATACACGATCGCCCAAGCGTGTCTTTTGATTCAGGTCTAGGACAGTCTAGGCAGATGATTCTCCCACCGTCGCCTGCTCTTTCTTTCTACAGTGGATTGGTTGCCAATCAAGGTTATGGAACCCAGTCTTCAATCGAAGCGCATGGTTAGTTTGACCTTGCCTCATCCCCCATAGAGCCCTTGACCCGAACTCTCACGCTTTCATCTATAAGTCGATGAAGAAAGCACTCAGCGGATAGATAAGAAACATCTGAGGCGGGTCTACCTGCTCTCCATGAAAGAATAATAAGGAATAACATGATTTATTGGGTTGGTGCATAATTACCAGGCGTTTTTAAAACATATTTATTATGAAAAAAGAAACCTAATAATTCAACAATAACATTTTTAAATGATTATTCCGGAGCCTATGATTAACGACGCGCATTTTTATAACCTGAGAATTAAATATTTTTTTATTTAAAAAAAAAAAAAAAAAAAAAAAAATAAAAAAAATAAACAAAATAGCAATTCAGTATCTGTCTATATTTCTGAGATCAGCTATTAAGAACACTATTTACATTATTCGGACTATTGTCCTCATCTTTGTCGCCATATTTATGACAACGTTTCGGCCGTTGTACGCTCCGGCCTTCTTCAGGTGGCTGGAATGTCGAACAGAAACCTTTATTTCGCTCACTTGGGTCGACTGTTCTAGTTCTACGTGCCGGGTTTAATGGATTTCAGTTATCAGTTATCTCCTGTTAATTCCCCTCTCCAAGTTCCTCCACTGCCTTAACCGGGTATTGAACTTACACTCTTTGGGTCCTGTCACTGGATTTAACCAACGCCTTTATCCACAATAGAATGAAGGCGACTATGTTGAGAAATAGATTTGAGATCCTGTGACTTTTGTGTTCTTTGGGGGGATGCTTTATGTTAATTCGACAATTAAATCTGCGCTAATTAAAGAATAATAGTCTTTACTTTACGGCAAACCCTTTTTAGCACGACCGAGAAAGAATGAAGACTATACTGAGGGCTCGATTTTGGTTTCTGAGATTTTTATATTCATTTTGATATATATTATGCGATTCTGTAAGTAAATATATTGTCCTTAAAGAAGAACGGCCATTACGTTTGAGCGACCCTCTGAAAACGACTGGGAATAAAGAAGACACTGTTAAGGATTAGATTTGGAATATCGGGACTTCAGTTTTCAGTTTAATTTGGATTGTGTGCTTCTATAAAATTTGTTATAATATCCTACCTTATCATATATTTCTTTCGTTTGACGTCCCCTGTTGATATTTAAAAAAAAACTGCTCTGTATTAATCCTCTGAGAGAGCCTTTTCTGTCGTCTATCAGCACGGCTGATGCTAACCTCCAAGAGAGCGACTCGTTGCGTCTTTTTAGCTAACGTTCTCGACTGACATAACTATTGAATCCACCGAGTTCATTGTGTCGGGCTAGACAATTTTTCTCGTCTGATGTCCAAAAACGACCTCAAGTCCGTCGTTCACTCCGATGGCTTGTTAATTTTAACGACTTCAAAAAATCATCTTAGAGATCCCTCTTTGACTTCCATCAGCATGGCTGATGCTAACCTCCAGACAAGTGATTCGTTGCAACTTCTCGGGTAACGTTCCCAGCTGACACGAAGTGGAAAGACTGTATTGAATCCATTCCTAGGTCAGCTGCTAAGAAAGTTGGTTCACTGTGTCGTGCGAGACAATTTTTACTTCCAGAATCTATCTTACATATCTATTAGTCTACAATTCGTCCATGCTTAGAATATTGCTGCCACATATGGTCCGGTGCCCCTTCTATTTACCTTGAGCTCCTTGATAAGATCTAAAGAAGAATCAGCAATATTATTGGTCTTGATCTGGCATCACGGCTTCAGTCACTTTGTCACCTCCGTAAAGTCCTTCCCGTGTTCTCTCTTTCTATAAATACTTTCATTTGTACGGATGTGCTCTTCGCTATAGTACCTAGATTTATTTTTTTAAATTTAAGCGCAGTACTTGACTAGTGTCGAGATTTCAATTTACAGTTGAGCTGTCTAAATGTAGCCGTAAGTTCTATGCTAACAGTTTCTTCTCTCTCATTTCTCACTTGTGGAAATCCCTTTCGGCTCCATGCTTTCCAGCGAACTTTAAAAGAAATTAATGCAATGTCAATCGCTTCCTAATGTTTTCCTGATTATCCTTTTGTTCTTGCTTCTTATTAAACTTTGTTTTCTAATTCGTCCACACCCAGTAACCATTTGCGTCTTAGTGACTTTACTGCCTTGCTTGGAGTGAAATCGATTAAAAAAAAAATCGATTAATATTAGACAAAGGCAGACATTACATTTTAATCGACCTCCGTACAACGATTGAGAAGGAATGAGACTATAGTGGTGACTGGATTTGGAATCATGTGACTTGAGTTTTCATTTTGGTTTGGATTATGTGTTTCTACTGTCAAATTTGTTAGAATTAGAGAAGAACAGACATTACGTTCTAATCGATCCTCGTACAACGATTCTGGGGGGGGGGGAACGATGCTAAGGAATAGATTTAGAATCCTATGACGCTTCTGCGAACCTTTTTATGCTCTGTTTGATTCTATGATCAAATCTGGTATAATTAAAGAAGAGCAGGCATTTTCTTTTGCCAATCCTTGTATCTTATGAAATATTTCTTTCGGTCAAGGTGACCTGTTGATATTTAAAAAAAAAAACTGAGTATAGTGCAGTGCGAAGCGTCATATGAAGGCACCCTGATTAAACAGTAATTTTTTATAATAAACTGACAGAAAATATTGCAATTCTCGAAAGGACAATGCCGATTTATTCTAGGAGACAAGAGAGAGAGAGAGAGAAAGAGACGAGAGAGAGAGAGGAAAGAGAGAGACACGAGAGAGAGAGGAGAGAGAGAGAAACGAGAGAGAGAGAGAGAAACGAGAGAGAGAGAGAGAGAGAGAGAGAGAGGGAGGAGAGAGAGAGAGGAGAGAGAGAGAAGAGAAAGAGAGGAGAAAAAGACACGAGAGAGAGAGAAAGAGACACGAGAGAGAGACGAGAGAGAGAAAGAAAGACGAGAGAGAGACGAGAGAGAGAAAGAGAGACGAGAGAGAGAGGAGAGAAAGAAAGAGGCACAATAGAGAGAGAGAAAGAAAGAGGCACAACAGAGAGAGAGAAAGAAAGAGGCACAACAGAGAGAGAGAAAGAAAGAGGCACAACAGAGAGAGAGAAAGAAAGAGGCACAACAGAGAGAGAGAAAGAAAGAGAAACAACAGAGAGAGAGAAAGAAAGAAAGTGACACAACAGAGAGAGAGAAAGAAAGAAAGTGACACAACAGAGAGAGAGAAAGAAAGAAAGTGACACAACAGAGAGAGAGAAAGAAAGAGACACAACAGAGAGAGAAAGAAAGAAAAGAACAAAGAGAGAGAGAGAAAAGAGAGACAATGAGAGAAGAGAAAGAAAGAGACACAACAGAGAGAGAGAAAGAAAGAGACACAACAGAGAGAGAGAAAGAAAGAGTAAGAGAGAAAGCACGGGATTACGAAGCACGTATTTATAACTAGCAGATTTGGCAAAGTAAGAAATATTCACTACTGGAAATCTGAAATAAAAATTTTAAATGAATATTTCATTCATAAATTGGCTTGTTAGAGTTAAGGAAAGTTTTACAAATAGATTGTCAACTTGTTGAAGGCCAAATAAAATGCAAATTTCAAACACCTTTTCTACACTATATAAGACAATATTCCTAAACAGATCTATGTTAATATGAAAAATCAAAACAATCCTTGAATTAAAGAACGTTAATGAAGGACAGCTAATAAATGAAATATACTTTTTAAAATTAATATGAAAATTAGTTAAACCTGAAAACTGATATTGCCAAGAAGTAGATAATGTATAGTACAGATACTGAGCTTTTATAAGATCACGTTTACTTATCATCTCTCAGTTGCGTCTCTGTCCTTGACTAGAGTGCACTCAGGGGCGACTCCGCCAAAGAACAGAGTCGCAAAGCTTGCGGGGGCTCGGGGAATTTTTGTGCCTTGCCCGGGTGCACGCGCTCGGGCTCCCCACATTAAACCGACCTTATGTCACAACCTGACCTCGTGGTGGGGGTTGAGTAAATATCTACTTATCATCTCTCGGTTGCGTCTCTGTCTTTGGGCAGAGTGCGCTCAGAGGTTTCTCGGTCAAAGGGCAGAGGGACAACAGAGGAAAATCATACTGAAGAGGTGCCCAGCCCTTGGAAACAGCTGCCCGAGGCCACGCCCTCCCATTACACCAGAGGGAGGGATCGGTGCTCGCACCGAGGCCAGCGCAACCGACGGTTGCGGCTGGCTGAAGGGAATTTTTGTTCCTGTCTCGGGTGTACGCGCTCGGGTCACCACCTAAAAGTAGACCTTGTGTCTCATTTCGTCCAAGTGGTGGAAAGTAGTTAATACCGCATATAAATTACTTATAGAGTTGGGGGCTTTTTAACCACAGAATTCTTTGGATAATTATATTCCAATTTCGCATTTATTCATATAGATTCCATAATATAGGTTTTACTTAATTAGTTATTATGTTTCTCTAACTCTTTAAATATTGAATGTATAACTAATTCTAATTTCCCATCTTTACACTATATTAATTTTATCTTGTAAATTTTCCCGTTATGTCACATATAAAAATAATTGTACGGAAAGTAAGGACCTACGTACATCAAATCGTCTTAAAATTAAGTGACAGCAGAAGAATAATCATTGAACTTTAAAAAGCTAAGCTTAAATATTAATTCAATTCTTAAATGCAACGATCAATTTTGAGTTCGTCTGTAGTTTATTGATGCCTATCGCATCTACTTCTCCCTAGCTATTGTGATGATGGCCAAACCCAGAGTCCTCCACAGAAGCTAGATTAAATGCCGACCAAAACTGCAATTTTGGATACAAAAGTAAAATCAGAGTTACTCTCCTTGAACCATGAAAACAACGATAATGGCTAGTACAATATATTAATATATATATATATTTAACCTCGCATAATCTGGCAACCCTGAATTTGAGCTCAACGAAAATCGTTCCCTGCGCCTAACTTTTCTGGGGTTTTTAATTGAGCTATGAATCATTGAAATCGGACCAGTGGGAGCGGAGGAGTTGCTAGGGCATACAAACGCACAAACATACACTGTACTTTATATCTAAGAGTGCTCATTAAAAAAAATTTGTCAATCTCAAATCTTTTTCTTTTATGATCTGTATCTCTTTTAGTTCTTAATTGTTCAGTTGCCCTTTGTGTTAACGTTGAATTTAGTCTCCTTTCTTGAAATGGGAGAAACTATAAAGTGCTACTGTGTACCTTTGACGATCTCTTATTATAATATCGTTGTTTTCAGAAAGATTTTGCAGGTTGGAATTGAGGCCCAACTGAAGAGAGCGATTGCCATTCCATCGCCAGAATGTCCAGACAAATTAGAAATATCGCTGTTTATCTGAAACAACTTGGAGCAGACAAGAGATTGATAAGCTGCAAATGTCCAATTGGGGGAATTATCTGGTTATTGCAAAACGAGGACTCCATATTAACTTTATAGCTTATTAAAACATAAGAGTATTGATAGATTTCTGGCGTTTCTACGGAATAACATCTGGTCAAGAAATAATCATTTTTGTCAAACTTTTTATATTGACATCAGTTATGCACTCCAGATCTCGGATATTAAAAGAATTAATTTTCCAAATTTTATGAGGGTTTTCAATTTGCTATTGAAATTTATTGTAAATTGATCCTACTAGGCTAATATAAACATATATATAATATATATATATATATATATATATATATATATATATATATATATATATATATATATAGATATAGAGAGAGAGAGAGAGAGAAAAAAAAAAAAAAAATTCCTAATCGTGTAACAGCATGTGATAACTGTCCATTCCAGTGTGCGATGGATAAATTTTCGCTATTTTCTATTTTTAATATTGCGCATGCGCGTTGTTTGTTGTTTTTGATTTTGTCGACTGTACAATAGAGTAGGGTCAGTTGGGCACCGTCTATAACAAAAAGAGCATCATGACGCAATTCACAGAAAGTTGGAAACTGCATGCTGTACTGCTTGGCATTCGCACCGGAAGCTCCAATACGAACATTTCTGAGTGATTGGATGTCAATCTGAGCACAACGCAGAGAATTCGGAAAGCGTTCGATGAGTCTAATGGTGATTACGAAGTTACGGCAGCTCGGAAAACTCATTCTGATCGTTCTGATAAGAAAAGAACAATCGAATTTGTTTGTGAGGGCCTCAGAATCAACACGGAAGCCTTCATTAATTGCCTTGAAAAGGTAGTGCTACCCTGTGTCAAGAGGGTGGCTACTGGAAAACCTTATGCCTGGCAACAGGACTCTGCACCATGCCACACAAGCAGGAGAACCCAGTCATGACTGTCAGACATTTTCTGCGACAACATTACCCCTTACATCTGCTTCCAAGATATTTTTGTGAAAGAAAGTTGGGAAGAGCCATAATCGCTTTTTTTCCTGAAATGACGCAGCACATACACCAATTTTGGGGGGTGCCAAAATACAATAACTTTAAATATTTAGCGAAAAAATATTAAGTATGAATTTACATAAAGGAAGTTAACAAAAGACATTATTTTCTTGTTTCGAACCTCCCTCCGCCCATTTTTTTTTTACCTCGACCCCCCCCAACTTTTTGTCCACCAGATAGGTGAAAGGTTAAAATGAGAGATCAGTGCTATTTTCATTTTGCGTAATTTAGACAACAATTTATCCATTGCACCGTACATATATTTTGGTAGCAACCCTTCTTTCAGATATGTTTCCTTGAATATGACAGATAAATTTGATGATTTTTTTTTATTGAGTTTTTCTGTTTGGTGTCGGGTAAGGTACTATAAAAATTGTCCTTAGTGTTTATTGTTTTCGAAAACTTTTTAGTCATTTTAATAAATAAAATAAGGGGGGAAATAATAATAATAATGAGAATAGGTAAGTAAAAATATGCTTTAAATTCGTATAAGGTGGCTGTTTTGAAATTTAAGTTTTTAGTGAACATTATTTTAACACAACCTATATAAGCGGTAAGGGGTACCTTGATGTGGTATGATGGTTAACCAGCTTGTCTCGGTAGAACAATTACGACTGAGTAGTGAGTTCGATCCTCGCTGCGTTCTCTATACTTTCGACCTTGTGCCACGCTTGGAAAATCGCCATACGAAAAAGGCCAATAAGAATAGTTTTTAAATCATATATTAACTTTTTTTTTTTAGTTTAAATTGATTTAAAATTTGTTAAGTTTAATTAGAATATGCTTTATCACATAGTATGAGAATATCTTTTTGGGCTTGCATAGGAAGGAGGATTAATTTACAATAAATTTACTGAAAACCTAACCTACACGGGCATATTGAGGGCAGGAGAAATAGGTGAAACCAGCAAACCACCTAACTGACGAGCTCGTGTAAATGGATAGAGGAACTGGGGGTGGGTGGGCGAGGTCCTTCGGAAAGGAGGAAAAATGCTAAGAGACACACGACATAGAAAGCTGTGGAGAGCCATGATGGCCTTTTGTTCTGAACGGACGAAACACATAAAAATCTGTTCTCAATTATTTATATATATATATATATATATATATATATATATATATATATATATATATACACACACAAATATAGATAATTTATACTTTTCGAAAAACCCTCAATTTCTGATTTGCCAATAATCAAATCAATCTCGAGGGAAAAAAGTTTTTTAAAAAAGAAAATTAACAAATATATATATATATATATATATATATATATATATATATATATATGTGTGTGTGTGTGTGTGTGTGTGTGTTCAAGTGAAAACAAAATAAATACAAAAATTAAAATGAATTTGAGGGATCAAGATTTAGGAGATGTAAAAAGTCGGCGGGGTTTTCGATCAAGTGCAAAAATACAATAATTTTAAACATTTACAGATAAAAAATATTAAGTATTATTTTACAAAAACAAAAGAAATTATTTTTATTGTATCCAATACTCCGTTTTTTTTTGTTTTTTTTTTTACCTTCACCCCCAATTTTGTGTCCTCCACATCGGTGAAGGGTTACATTTTTCTTAAGCTGATTCTAAGTTATTTTTTTTTTCCAAAATAAGTCAAAAGTGGAATACATGCTCGAGGCTGGGGCGTCCTCAAAATAGAGGAAGGATCTTTTCTGTTAATTCACTCCAAAACAAAAAGAATTTATATTCACTAAAATTCACATCAAATTATCCCAGAGTGAGGCCCTTCCATTGCACTCCAATTGGGCTGACCTTGACAATTGCCACAAATATGAGCAAATCGGGCGTGTTGTTTCTAGGCGCCGGGTCTACGTTAGCCCTCACCCCAAATAAACAAACTAAAACATTTTTTTTTTTTTTTTTAAATGTAAAAATCCTTGCAAGTACCTCGAATATCATCCACACTTACGAAATATGAATAACTTGCTGATTTTTGGTAATTTTTAATTCTACGGGTTGGAGTTTTTGCGAGTCAAGCTAAACAAATTTTGATTTTAAATTTTAATTACAAAAAGAGTGCCAAAATTTTAATTACCCCCCCCCCCCAAAAAAAAAATTATACTTTCTTGGGGTGAATTAATATTTGCGATAAGTCAGTTATGTGCCATGCGGGATACACACGTAAGCACATAACATGACTGACGATTTTTTCCCGCAGTAGGTTACCATTTCTTTCTGCGGTAGACCAGTTGCCAGACAACTGCTATTTACCCATAGCTGGGGGGAAGAAGAAGAATATTCATGCCTTTCCCAAGGGTATTAGCACATAAGGGAATGTAATGGATTCGACTGGAATTCGAACTCGGCTCTCCGATTCCTCAATCCAAGCAGCTATCCATTACTCCACTGTGCCTCCATCATGCGATAAGTAACATTGCATTATTTGGTGTTAATTAACAGAAAAGATCCCAGAGCCATTTAATCAAAATTAAACATCTACTCAACAAAGGAATGTTTTTATTTTATAAATTTAGTGAAGTGATCTTGAGAGAAATAAAAAGTCCTACCAGGATTCATTACTGGCAGACACAATCTTAGCATAAGATAAGCGGATGACAGTGTGAATAGCAAACAGGGAAAGGAAACTACAAGAACTCTTACAGAACGTAGTAAAGGAAAACGAGAAGAAAGAACTAAACATCAGTTGGAACAAGACACAATGTCTGGTTGTAAGCAAAAGGGACAACCCAAGATGCAAACTATGAAATGGAGACGTCAAAACCAAGCAAATACAAAAAGGATCTCAGAAGTCTATTAACAGAGGACGGAAAATGCGACACACAAATCCGAAGGTACACTGAGATAGCGAAAGATACCTTCCAAAAGATAAGCAAAGTATTAAGAAACATGAAAATTTCGTTACAAACAAAGAAAAGACTACTGAATTCTTATGTATTATCGGTTTTCCTAGATGGAAAATTCTGGATATTCTTCTCACGGATGAAGAAACTTGAAGCAACAGAGAAACGGAAGGATACCGAGAATTCCATCGACTGAGCATGTGAACAATGAGGAAGTCCTATGGAAAATGAAAACAAAAACGATATATATATATAATTATTTATTTAAAAATATGATTCCAACTCGCGAGTTGGAATCATATTTTTAAATAAATAATTATATTTATGCTGTACTTTTGTATCGAGCACTATTTTTTAAAAATAATAACTAAAATACTAAGGATCTTTGGATTATTTACCTAACCAGTTCCTTCCTATTTTCTATATATTTTCACACACACACACATATATATATATATATCAAAAAGTGAGAGTCTAAATTTTAGGGTACTTAATGAGTAAATGGGAACTTGGAGAATTTGACTCTCACAGGACTTATTGACGGCAAGAAGCATGGGAAAGCAACACATAACCCACCTGGTTTGCAGAGCAGGGATTAGGGGAGATAGCAAAAAGTTATTAAGAGCTACAAAGGACAGGAAACTGTGGAGAGCCATCATCGCCCACTTCCCGAAGAAACATCGAAAACAGAAGACGGATTTAGGACAAAAAAAAATTTAAACTCCAGCATTTTTTTCTTTCACACTTCAGGCCAACAACGGGACTGTTATTTTTTTCTTTTGTTTTTTTGTTTTTGTAATCTTCTTTACAGTAGTACGGCCAGAGTTTTGGTTTCTGTGCATTCTATAAGCAGCAGTAAGTCCCCCCCCCACCCAGAAATAATTCATAAATTTCAATGGTGACAAGTTGCAATAGTCGAAATACTGGCAGATATGATCTGTCCTCCCCCCCAAAAGATACCAGGAAAAGGGTTTCTTGTAAATGGAAAAGTAAAAGGTTGCTGACATAAGAAATAGAAACAATGTTTGTTGTTGAGGTTGCTAAGACTTATGCTGAGTACGTATCATCTATTCAACGCACATACAGAGAAAGAGAGAGACACACACACATACACATATATATATATATATATATATATATATATATATATATAGAGAGAAATAACACAGAGATATATATATATATATATATATATATATCAGGAAAAACACACACATATATATATATATATATATATATATATATACAGAGAGAGAGAGAAACACACAGAGTCTCACACACACATATATATATAGAGAAAGAGATAGACAGAGAAACAGACACACAACATATATATATATATATAGATAGATACACAGAGAGATAGAGAGTAAACACACACACATTCTATATATATATATATATATATATATATATATATATATAGAGAGAGATAGAGAGAGAGAGAAAGACAGACACAAATATACAGAGAGAGATAGAAAGATAGACATATACAGAGAGAGACAGACATATAATGAGAAAGTAAGATAAACATATACAGAGACATACATGCATTCATACATACATACATACACTTTGAAAATCAACATAAAGATAATAAAATAAATATTGGGTTGGAATAAAAAAAAAATGCCAATATTTCACTTTTTATTACTGTGATCGGCTTTCTCGGTCGTTTTATGAATTTATATGTACGCATAAAAAAAGCGTAGATCTAAATCCATACAATGACTGGTGTAGCACGAATGCCTCCAACGAAGCCCTCATCAGATGAGGACTTTGGGTTCAGTTATTGTTTTGGGGTCGCAGTAGAATTAATACTACCCCAAGAGCTTCCTCGCTGTTTCATTGCGATTCCACAACGCTTTGTAAGTTTCCCCATCTCGTTACTGGAGAAGTAAATGCATCCAGATGCAGTCTCTGCTCCACTCTGGAAGTGTACCTTCTTTGTTATCAAGTGGAGTTCAAGCAGATATATCATGGGTGGAGAGGGAATGCCCCAGACACGCCCCGGCAGAGCGAAGATACAATCCATTCATGATTAAGTATGAAACCCAGAAAAAAAGGAAAAAAATTCTTATTGTTAATAAAAAAGTATAATAGAACCGGTGGATGATCGGAGAGTTGTACGACTCTTGACTCCGGTTCTTGTGTCCTTCAGTCGAACGTAAGCAGTCCTATGTCTCGTGTTCAATCTCCGACCGACTGCTAAACCTAACCAGATACCCTCCCACCAGGCGCGATCTCTGTATGTCGTAAAGAAGGCCACCACTGGAAGACGAAGACACACATGCGCAACCGTAGACATTTTAACGACTAACTTCTTCCGAGTCAAGTCAAATTTAACTCGCCAGAAAACCTGCCCACCAGATGTGAGAGCACCAGTGTGCCGTGTACGTCTACACTGATCGAGGTGGCCAATTTGCTTTCATCCCGAATGGATCTTAGCCATCCGCTTCACTACTGTCGTTTCTTCCGTCAGTGCGAGGAATGGCTCAATAATCCCATGGACATCAAACATTCAATATGCCCTAACTAGAAACATTAGCCAGCAATCTAAATACACACATTTTCTCATATTTAAACACAACAAAATTAACTGTCAGCATAAAAAATGATAATAAATAAATAATAATAGTTCCTACCTGAAGATAACACCGCCAATTTTCAAAAAAAAAAAAAAAAAAAAAAACTTTTATTCAACCAGAATATTGACGCCCACCTTTCGTAGTTCAGGGACACTGGAAGCTATTTTGTTCCTTGAAAGAAAAAAAAACCCAAGATGGCTTCCTCTAAGTCACATAAATATCAATGAAAAAAAATATTGCTATGTGAATATATTTGGGTGAAACCAATAAATGTTTGTCTGAGGTTTGACCAGTCAACCGACTGATGAGTGGACTCTGCCATCACTGCTCGCTTAGTTAGTACAGGGAAGGAGTGCAGCCTCCCGTGTTCGACTTCGAATCGAGTATTAACATCATATATAATTTGATATAGACAAAACTACAAGACAAATTTTGAAATATATACGCTCAAAATCAGGGCATGAGTTGCGTGACAGCGCCATATCTGTACAGGGAGAACCTTAGAACCTATTTCCTCTTTTTCTACTCGTGATAGCCTGAGCCAAGACGGGTACGGTGGTGAGAAAGACCTCGGATCTCAAACGGAAATACATTGGCCTTCCAACCCTGTCTTACACACTGTTCTGGCAATTCTTTATTTTCCCGGCATTTGTTCATATGCCAAATCGATGTTTTCCTTAAACGTAATGGTCACTTCTCTTTTCTTTTGTTTATTAATCTTTTCACTGACAAGAAAGGCAATAAAGCCACTAAGGCACAAGACGCTACTGACAATGGAAGAATAGAGGACAATGAAAGAACAAATTCAAGGAGATAGATGATAATGATTGATGTTGAATTTAAATTTTTGAAGATCGTACTTAACTGTAAATCAAAAAGTCGGAAGAGACTTGCACAAGCGAGAAGTGAGAGAAAAGAGACTGTTCTTTTCTTCTTTCTTTTTCCATTAATTCCCCCCTCCCGAAGTAAGGAAATAAAGTCACTAAAACACAAGCGGTCACTGAGTGTGAAAAAAATATGAGAAAAAGCAAACATTAGCGGGAGAAGAAAATAAAAGAACTGGAATTAAGAAGACAGAAGAAAATGACTGTATTTAAATTTTTGAAGTTGGTAGTTGAGTGGAAGGCGAGAATCTTAAAGAGTGTTCCACAAGTGAGAAGTGCGAGAGAAGAAACTGTTTGCATAGAACTTACGGTTGCATCTAGCATTTCAATTGTGCAAAAATGGGACCTTGCCGCCAATCTAGTACTGCGCTTACATTTGTCAAGTTAAAGAGGAATGGAATATTTATTTCTGAAATGACAGAAAATGTGGCACAATGTCAAAAGAGGGATGGAGTAAGGCTGGTTGTTGGGAGTTTGTCAAATTATATAAATTTATGGTACCTGTTAAATAAATCTATAGGACTCAAAAAAATTTTTCCATTTCATCCCAAATAAGGTAATAAAAAAAAGTAAGAATAAGGGGTTACTGAATGTGAAAGAATAAGAAAAAGACAAACATTACTAAAAGGAGAACAATAAAAAGAAGAGGAATAGAGAACCTGACTTATGAGATAACGATTGACATTAAATTTAAATTTCTGAAGGTCAAAGTTGACTGGAAGGCAAGAATCCGGAAGTGTTCCACAGGGAGTAGTTTTAAAAAAGGAATTCTTAACATAGAACTTAGTGTTACATCTAACCGATTCAACTGTAAAATGATGAGGCCTTGTTGCCAATCTTGTATTGCGCTAAATTCGTAGAGTTTTGGTATCAAAGAGAACAAGAGAATCACGATGAAAATATAGCAAAGGCAGAAGAAAGCTGCGCTACGGCGGTGGGAAAGTGACTGAAGTCGAGGTGCCAGATCAGGATCGATAACATTGCAGATTCTTCTGTGGATTTTAGCAAGAATCTCTACATCATTTCCATGGCAAATTCTCAGAGGATCTCAATTTTTTAGTTCCATCTGTTCAGACCTACGAATTTAAATATAAGACTAAGCTTATCCGGTGACGGCCGGATAATCGCCAAAATTTTGTAACCTAAGGAAGGTTACTGAATAGAATAATCGCACGAAGATTGGTAATGAACGGTAATACTTTTTTTTACAAGAACAACACAAATAAGATTCGCCAACGGCGCGTATTTGAAAAGTAGTCAACTGCTAGAAGTGGGTCAAGTGAATTCCACAATGAATCTCCAACTGCAGGATATCTACCAACCGCCTCACAGTCCAGATGTTTTTCAAGGCCGAAAAAATTTTGGGATCCGAGTCCGTAGGCTCGGCCAATTCCTCTTAGAACCCGTATGAAATGGTTCGGGTAGAAAATGTTTTCCGATTTGTAGACATGTTCTTCGAAATATTCTCGTCTGGGGATCCTTTGCCCGGTAAGTTTAATATTAGCTGGAGACGTTCAACTGCAGACCAACATGATTACTACTGTATTTATGGAATTATTTGTTACCCAAATCATTTGTAAGTATATTATAACACACTGATTACGTTTTTTATGGTTTATCAACCTTTTGAAGATCATTTAAAAACAGTAACTATTTTGGGATTTCTAGACCTTTTTGGTGATAATAATGATTTTTACTGGTACACATCCTACTAATTAACCCATAACAGGGGGATATATTCAAACTTTCCCAAAGGGTATTTGCGCGTAAGTGAATATAACGAACCCCATTGGAATTAGAACTCGGCTATCTAAATTCCAATTCCGAGCTGTTATAAATTACCCCACCCGCTCACCCAAGCTTAGGGCACCTAGATTTCCCAAGTTGTCACCCAGTTAGGTATTGACCAGGTCCAACATTGCTTAACTTCGTTTATCGTACGGGGACCCGAGTTTCAACGGGAAATGATCGTAAGCCTGATGAAGGGCACAGCGACCGAAACGTTTTTATAATAAAAACAAGTTCGAGACAATAGTATAAATAATATAAATAATGTGAAGTCCTCTTCCCAGAAATTCAGACAGGAATTAGGTAGGCAATCGGACAACCAGGTGTAGTCGCCCCCCAAAAAAAAAAAGAAAATGGGCAGCCAGCCATTTGAGGATTAGTAGTGGTGAACGGAAAGAGACCTATCCTATTGTAGGACCACACAGCTCACCTGTCCGCTATCGATTACCTCACCGCTCACCTCACCCCGAGTCTCAGATACCGATACGCGACAGCAGGTGTATGGCGAGGCGGACCAGATTGAATATACTTTCCGGCAGTTTGTCGATTCTCGTGACCACATTATTTATTAACTTTATTTTGATGGATTCTTCGCAACGATTGCTTGCGACGTTCGATTAACACTCAAACAGCCGGAGAACGTTGCACGAATGTGCGCGTCAAGCGGTTAATAAACGAGAAAATCCATTTTTTAAAGGATGGTTTTTATGTTTATTTTCGATTTAATCATATACAACAACTATCGATATATATAAAACAGAGGATGTCTGTGTGTCTGATACCTTTTCACTTGAGATCTAGCCAACTGATTTTGACCAAACTTGTCAAAGGCATTGTACTATGTAAGAGATAGGTTCTTAGCGTAAAAAGTCAATAATTCTAAAAAAAATCAATAATCGATGAAATCGATCAAAAATCGATGAATTCATCTTTTATCCTCCGATTTCGTTCAAACCCGGTATGTAGGTTACTTACATCATGACGAGCTCAACGATACTTCATTTTTGTTTCTACGCAACTGCGTTTAGCGAAAAAAAAACCCCAAAAAATCGATTTCAACACAAGTTTTAAACTAAAAACTCCCTCAATTTTCAAGCAATCTAATACAAACTTCACTTAATTGTAGCCAACAATAATTGAGTCCATTCATATAGTGAAAACCCACGTAAATAGCGAAAAATGGCGATTTTTACTGGTTTCTTTCTTACTTTGATCTTTCAACCAATTTTCATCAAATTTGACAATTGCTTTATAAATGTATCCTCTTTTACATCCCTGTTAGCACACTGAAAATTTGAATGTCAAAAACTCCAAAATAATTGTGGTCTGAAGTGTGTCTTCATGTTGCCTGTTTTACCCCTTCATGTCCTCTGGTAACTTCGATTGAATAAATACAGACTACTTCTGTTATATCATTCAAAATGATTTTTTTAATGAAAGTATGTTAAAGAAAGTACTTTGAAGAAGATAGCCTCTGTTACATCTAAGCATGATGCTGTTTTTGCTCCATTCTAATTGAACGCTTTTTCTGATCGACCAGCTGGGTATGGCTGCTAGTAAAAAAAATATTTTAACACTTTCAGATTATAAAAATAAAGTAAATGGGATCTATTTTTAAAACAAAAGGGACTTGTTTCAACAAATGTAAAAATAATTAAGTGAAATGAGCCCTGATTAAATAATCTTCATTCAAAGAAACGTGATGTTATGTATACGTTAGGATTCACTTGGAAGCCTATTAAGAGACCTAAGTTATACATTCAACCAAGTATTGCTCACAAATAGACGAACTGATAACAGTAATTAATAATAATAAAAAAAAAACAGAATTCCCGTATAAGACGCACTTTTTTTAATTAAAAATATCTTTTAAAATTTCCCTGAGTCTTATATGCCATATGTAGGTTTAAAATTCGCGATAGTCGGCCGAAATTAGCTACCTGGCAACTCCTATTAGCTTAGACTTTATAGTAACTTTTATATACCTATTGTCATTATTTAAAAGGTTATTATGCAGATTAAACTTGTCATCATTGATAATATTCATTATATTAATCTAGTCACGTTTATTATTAGTACTGTGTTTCACTAAAATTATATGCAATAAATTCAAATGATATATTTGTAAACTATATTTGTTTCATTAATATTCTTGCAATAACTTCCGGTTGCATTTGTATAAATACAATCAGAATTTTTTTATTCTAATTATTCCACTAAGACATTGACAAGACACAGGTTGTACAGATTATATAAAGGATATAATAAAGTTTTTATAGGCTCATATTCTTTTTTCCTATTATTTTTCATGTAATTGTAAGTATGGTTTGTTTAACCAAAATAATAATACCTCATAAATATAGACTTGTCTGTACCATTTAATAATAATTTTACTAATTACTAATTTTTTCTTGATTTTCCCTGCTGAAATTGGGGTGCGTCTTATACACCGGTGCGTGTTATATGCCGTCAAATACGGTAGTTAAAATAAAGAAATAGTCCATCAAGATAATGCTAGTGCTAAATATAGGACGGGGGAGGAAATACACGGGGTGACATTGGTATGTGACACTTTTTGAATAATGATAACACTACATATCAGAATTCCAGACAATACAAGAAGGCCAAAGAATATATCAGTAGAAATGGTGAGATATAAGGATATCGATTATAGTTTGATTAATGAAAACAGTTGATATCAGGACATCAGAGAATATAAGAAGGTCAAAGAAGACATCATTTGACATAATGTGATAAAAATAAGAAGAATAAAGATAATCGTCTGAATAAACAAATAAAATATTCAGACGATTTATTTTATCATATTATATCATTCATAAATGATGTCTATTGAAAAAGTATTTTCAATCCAAAAATTTCATATCATAACTTCAGACAATCCAAGACGGTCAATATTTACATCAATAAGAATGTGATAAAAATAAAAAAGATAAAGATAATAATTTGACTAATGTGTGAAATAATGAAAATAGGTTGTATAAGGAATTCAGACAATACAAGAAGAGTAAAGAAGACACCATTTGAAATGGTGTGATAAAAATAACAAGGATAAAGATAACAGTTTGAATAATGTGTAAAGTGATGAAAATCAGTTGCCCCAGCTTATTTAGTGTTGGGGATTCCGGGATGAAATCCGGTACCAATAAATAACAAACGCCAAGAAGGAATATAGGAAAATAAATGTATTAATGTAATAATACAAACTGGTAAAGCAGGTTAGTAGTTCCAGGAATGCGGGTTAGTAGCAAAAATATATATACAGTCTTTGGTATCGACGTATCACTGTATGACTTCTTACTGAGTCTACATGCTTGCTCACTGTGACTCTTGCTTGTTACGTTCTTTCTCGTTCGTCTTCCGGGTATTCACTAGCAGTAGTATATGTATACCCTGGGTGAGTCCATTTGTGTAAAAAGGGGAGAACCCCTCAACATTTAGGTTAGTTAGTTGAATAATCTTACCCAAAGGATATTTCCAGATTTTCTCCTCCCCAAAGATCCATACCGGGATCATATTTGCCCATTTCATTAAAGTAATCTCTGTCAATAGCAAATAAACCACCAGCCATTGTTGGGGTCCTGCAAGTAAATAAATACAATTAGAACTGTTTTCTATAATTAAGAGCATTAAATTATTGCCATTATACAACACATTTTTAGAAGTATTATTTTTGTTGATTTTAACAATGGTTTGGTTAAATATGTTCTTTGGCTTTTCCAGTATGCACCTAAGTAATGTCAAAGAATTGGGCAAAAATGTTGTGATAAAAATAACAAGGATAAAGATAATAATTTGAATAATATGTGGAATAACAAAAACAGTTCATATCAGGAATTCACACAATACAAGAAGATTAAAGAAGACATCAGTTGAAATGGTGTGATACAAATAACAAGGATAAAGATGATAGTTTGAATAATGTGTAAAATGATGAAAATCAGTTTTTAGCTCAAAATGTTAGCTACTTTGATGTGTAAGCTTCCAGGGAATGGAAAACAAACTCTACTAATTTTTTCATTTGCAGGTGTTATTTTTTAAACAAATTATGACCAGTAATCCACAGTGGTTACTCTACAACATAGAATGCAAAAATATTACAATGTAAGTGAAATGAGAACCATTAACTAATCTTTATCCAAATAAAACGTGATGCTGTGTATATAGGGAGATTTAAAGATAATCCTTTACTAGGTGGTCTATCGATGAGACCCAAGTTATAGATTGATACAAATATTGCTCCTAAACTGAAGACAACAATTAATAAAAAAAAAACACCAGAATTAGTTAAAATAAAAAAATAATCCTTTATATCAATCTAATGCTTAAATAAGAGGGTGGTTAACTCAAATATACAAGGGACATTTGGTTTTATTTATACTTTTTATATTTTTTTAATGAAATTAAACAAATTTGAAATGGTAGGTTTACATTCACCAGGGGGGTAATGTAAATACCTAAAGGAATTACTGGTCAACATGTCACTTTCATCTAAAAAGACGCTAACGCAAATAACACATTCGGCAAGTAACACTTTCACCCAAAGAAACTGATTAACACCCAGAACATAAAGTAAAAAAAAACAAAAAAAAATAAAAAATAAAAATAATCTTCATCAAAATAAAGTTGATGCTGTGTGAAATTGAAATGGAATCCTTGATTAGGAAGCTTAACAAGAGACACAAGTTTTAGATTGAGACATGTATTTCTCACAAATAGACTAACTGAAGACTTAATAAATTAAGAATAATAAACTTGATAAATTAAGAAGAATTAATAAAAAAAAAATGTCACCCAGAATCAGTTAAAATAAAGAAGTAGCCGATAAGAAACCAGATGTTTCATTTTGGCAAAAAAATTCTTATAACTTGACTGGGCAGTTTTCACTACTCTGTCACACTTAACATATATTGAACTTTTTTGAATTACCATTTATTTTGGTACTTACAGAGTTCTCTTAGTGAAGAAAATGTCAATTCTCTAGAAGACTGCAAAATGCGCCTAGAGTAATACTTAACTGAGAAAATAACAAGTCAGGAGATAATAGAATTATGCCGTTGAATTGAAAAATGGCAAAGACAGTAAAACAAAACAGCAAAGATGTTAACTTAATGTCAAACATGTTCAAAAAATAAATTATCATTTATCTGATTTTTACTCAAAACTTGCAAGATGGCAGGCAGGAAGATTGAATGCCAAATGAGAAAATTCTTTGTTTAAAGGGTAGCAGACATAGAAAGAAAGTTATGAAGGAAAGCGAGAAGAAAGGATTAAACATTAACGGCAAGAGGACATAATGCAGGGTTTATTAGCAAAAGGATGACCCCCTCCAGTACCCGTCGAAGTTAATAATTTAGAAATGTTATCAGAAAGAGTAATACAGATGCAGAAGGACGTGTATCTATGTTTTATAGATTACGAAAAGGCATTTGATAAATTATGCCACAAAAGATCAATTAGAGCTGCTCAACAACCTTGATATATTTGGGAAGTGTTAGGGGAAGCTATTTTCCTTTCACTATAAAGGACGATAACTCAAAATACAATTGAGTTACTTTCCTTGTCTGTGAAGAAGAGTGCGCCACTTCTAAATTGAACATGGCGATAAGCTGATATGCACGCGGAATTCATTGTTGCAATCCTTGCTGTTCTCAGACAGTGAAGGAATAAAGATTGTTTATTTATATGTTAAAATACACTTGTCTTTTATTTTCATTCGGTTTTATTCATCCCAACAGACTGGGATATAACAGGGAAAATGTAAGAATAATCAAGAACCTATACTGGCAGCAAACGGCTTGTGTACGGATATAAAATGAGTTCATCACATAATATAGAAAAATAGAAAAGGGTGCAAAACAATGGCGTCTTCTCACCGGACTTATTTAACCTATACAGCGAGACGCGATTCTGAGATGACTAGAAATCCTACCCGGATTCAGTATTTGTGGTCAAAATCTTAACAATATAAGATATGTAGATTTGATAACAGACACAGAAAGAAAGCTACAAAACTCCTACAGAAGGTAGTGAAGGAAAGCGACAAGAAAGGATTAAACATCAACTGCAAGATAACGGAATGGAGGGTTGTTAGCAAAACGATGAACCCAAAGTGCGAATTGCAAATCGGAAATACGAAAATCAAACACGCGCGGAAATTTAAATACCTGGGAAGCATTTTAACAGAGGGCGGAAAGTGTGACAATGAAATCCGAAGGCTTATTTGGAGAGCCAAGGAAACATTCAAACAGGCAAGAAAAGGAAAAAGAGAAGAAAGGACGAAACATCTATTGTAAGATGGCAGAACGTATGGTTGTCAGCAAAAAAAGGAAGAATCCACCATGCGAATTACTGTTATAGTGGAACACACCTATTCTATAGTTTATAGACTCTCCCACCTATAATAAGTAGGAGTAGTAGGAGTCGCTCAGGGGGTCAGTCAGTCGATGTTGGTCGACCGGCTGATCGGTTAAACTCTCTGCCTTCGGGCGGGGAGGAACCCGAACGAGGCTACGCCGAAGGACGGAGTCTCTTTCGGGGAGACCCTGAACCCGTTTCTACGGGTTCAATGGGCTTATTTTTGGGCCGAGTCCAAGGGCTCGGATATCCCACATTAAATAACCGACCTTATGTCACATGATGCCCCAGTGTCGGGGGGGGGGGTGACTGAATATCGTCAGTCAGTCGATGCCGGACGACCGTTAGTCGGATACTAAAGTATCAGCCGCCACAACTAGATTACTCTTCGTCATACCTATTATATCAAATTCCTAACGTTTTGTACGTCGAACCTATTTTAGGACCGACTTAGTACAAATACAAGCCTCCACTGTGAAATCACTCCATAACAATTACAAATTGAGGATACGTGGAAATATACAAAATAGAAAGGATGTGTCTTCTCACCGGACCTATTCAACCTATACGGTGAGGCGATTCTGAGAAATCTGGAAGTCCTGCTAGGATTCATTATTGGTGGCTACCACCCTAATGTATACAGATGACACAGTGTTGATAGCAGACACAGAAATAAAGCTACAAATCTTCCGACAGAAGATCGTGAAAGAAAGCGAGAAGAATGAATTAAAACATCAAGTGCAAGAAAATAGAATGCATGTTTTATATAGGAATAAAGACTCACTGCCGACACTGGAGTTTGAACACAGATCACCAGCGAGCAAACACAGGCGATCCCGATTTAAATAAGTAGATCACGTGATGATAAAGGAAATCTACATATGGGAATTAGCGTGGCATCTAAGTGATCACTACACGGATTACTATCGGGATGCAATTTCAACTGGTTGTCTTTGGGCGAGAGAGTAACCCACATAAGCAAGTCGAAGGGCAAAGTTTCCTCTCGGCGTCTAGACATTACCAGAACCCGTTTGACGGGCTCTACTATAATTTTACCCGAGATTACAAAGCTCGGATACCCCAACTATAAATTATAAAGTGACGCATCCGGTATTCGGTTGACAATATCTCACTATTCGGATCACTATTCTGTGGTTACTATTCGAGCGAATATTATCGAGCAAGTAATATTAGTTCGAGTGATATTCGAAGGCATCTGACATCAGTATAGTTCAACGGCGTGACTATAGTTGTATCTGCGATTACAAAGTCTCTACTACAACGAGAATTACGAAAGTGACAACAAGTGTTCATTGACATCACTAAAGCATGGTTGTTAGCAAAAGACTGATTTCCAAAGTGTGAATTGCAAATCGTTTGCATAAATTTTAACAAGTGTTTAATTTTATTCTGGGAAGGGTTTTTTTCAGAGAATGTTAAATAATTTATTGTCAAATACTATAAATATATACGTAGATATATATATACTATACTTTCTTCCGATCGATTTTCTTAATAAAAGACCTTAGGTCCGGTGGTATATCCCCAAACGCCTCCATTGAAAACAGGGACAATCAGCCTGACACTGAGTGCAAAGTCTATTTTAATATTATCTGAGGTGAGTTACATACTACATAAGGCTCGAGAGTCGCTCAAAGTAGAGGGTTACTCTTATGATTTAATCTATTTCGGAGTAATACTCAAATTGTTAGTAAATATCAATGCAGATGATACCATGGCTCATGGCAACAACAAGAAATGAATAAATAAATAAATAAATAAAATACTGGGTCGATTACCTGTTCACATTTCAGACCCGCTAGTGATGACATTCTGTGATATGGATCTGCAATTGGCAGTTAAAGTTCAACTATCAAGATTATTTACTAATTTTTATCTGGCTTCTCTGAATATATGACATATATGCTTAAATAAGGAATAAATTGAAAGACGTGTTTCACTTTTATTACCTTCGCCAGAAACCTTTTTGGAAATGAGGGAGTTTCACTATTTCGAATTCTCAGCTAACGTTTTAAAAATAAAGAGCTACAAATAGCATAGAATCGGAATTAAATCGCTTTTCCTTAGTCTGTTCCCAAAGAAAAAAAACCCTGGGAAAAAAATGGGTTAAAAGCAAAACATGACAAATTTACAAAAGTTTTCCTTGTTTCTTAAAAATTCTGCTATAACTAAAATACATATATATATCCGTAAAAATATAAAAATATATATATTATGTCATATTGGATTGAACTGAATGGAATTTCCAGTTTATGCTATAAAATAAAACCCTCATATATTCAGTTAAAAGTAAAATAAATATACATCCTTTATAATAAATAAAAGTATATGTCTGAAATCCATTTAGTCAAAATTGACTATAATTCATGTTCTGAAAAGAAAAAAAAATGCGGTAAGGTGAGACGTTTTGTAAAAAAAAACCACAGCATTTTTGACAAAAAATTTCATAAAAACTTGCAAAAATAACTTATTGCCTCGAAAATTAAAATTTTAAAATTATATATATATAAATAAAATATATATATATATTTTCTATTTTGTATATAAATATATATTTCCGTGTCCCCACACTAAATCTCATTTGTAGGTTTACAAACGTATTCTGGTATTTGAGTGTTGAACTACTGCTGACAAACACATTGCAAACGTTCTAAACAATAGTTAACTTTCACTGAGGTTTCTTAATTTAATTCTCGAACACGTTAGGATTTTTAATGTCATATGTAAGTCTCATAGGATAGAAATTACAATGGATTGTCAAAAAGATAGCCATCGGCTTGGTTCACACTAAATTAAATAAGTCATCATCGGTGACCTTTATATTAAACAACAATTAACCATTTACAGAATTGGCCCCCAATTCACAAATGTGCCTTCCCTTTCTGGAGTTGGATGTTTTTTAGATTATTCTAAGCCCTTGAACCATGAGTGGTTGAATGTCTTTGTCTTTTGACGTTCTGACGATTTGTTTTCGCCACAAAATTGACTATTCTTTGTCAATCTTAATTTATGTTTAATGTTTACATTGCATATTTTCCCCAAGCTTTTTAACAAACGTTTTTATAAAAATGTAAAAAAAAATCAAAAAATGAAAACGGGAAAAAACTATAATCAATTCATCGTTTATTCTTTATTGGATGGTATGAAACATTTCAATCGAAAATAGGAAAAATAGAGTAAAAATTAAATAATCAGACCTTGCTACTTTAATTAAAAAACCTATTTTACCTCAATTTCTGGGATGAGGGTTTATCAATTATTTAAAATTATATTCGAATCTATTATCCTCATTTTATTATTGGATTAAACTGTTTCAGCCGTTTTGGTCCCCTTTAAACGTTGTGATAAAAAACAACAAAGAAAAAGAAAATAATCGGATCCTAAAAAGTTGTGAATTAACAAAATTTATATCACATACACACAGCATCATATATATATATATATATATATATATATATATATATATATATATATATATATAAAAAAAGCTAGTAAGATATATAATCCGGTGTTCTTATAGGTATTTTTATTTTTACAAAATAGTGCTCTATGTAAATTTACAGACATTAATATTATAAATTAATTGATTTAAAATATCGTTTTTTTACGCTACACAGTTCTAACCATGTTTCAAAAAAATCGTTAAAAAGCCACGAATTTAATTTTGCAATTAAATTGAAAGACATTAGTTCCATTTCATCCTCAAGCAATTTTCTGGACTAACTTTTAAAATTACTGGGTTTTTAAATACACAGCTAAAATCAAATCACCAGGGCATACAATGATGCAGACATAAGGAAAAGAACACCCCACTTGTCCAGTTGAAATTCGAATCACTAACCATGCCCCCGTGATATTTATATTTATATACACACATTTCACACACAAAATATATATATATGTATAGATACCGAGACTGATCATATTCGTTTTGGGTTTATATATCGAATATATATATATATATATTTAAACCCGAAACCTCTAAAAATAGCAACAATTAAAAATGTTTTAGTTAAGGTTTAAAATGAATTTTAAAAATTGAACAATCTTTTTTGAAGATTTTCTTTTATTTTAGTTTCAAGTTAATGGAATTAAATTTAATATTTCCAATAAAAATAATTTTCTGTCTTTTAAAAACTAATTTAAATTGACTGGAATGAATTTATTTTTTGTTTTTTTTTTTTCTTTAAATAGTAAATTGATTAGATTTTTTTTAAGTCAAATGAAAATTTTATCGCAATGTAATTCTCCCTATTAAAAATAATCTTTCAAAATTAAAATATCATTTATTTGAGGAATATTAGCTAAATTAAAGTATAATTAATCTTATTTGAAACAAGTATTATTTACTCTAAGTTTAAATTATCTCAGAAATGCGTTCTTAGAACGACAGTAGCTGCGTTGATGTGTTTTTTTAATCATTTCACCTCAAGCAAGGCAGCAATGCCACTAGTTACAGAGAACGAAGCTGAGAGAAAAGATTAGCTATAGTGGAAGATTAAGGAAAGCCTGCAGTGATAAAACTGAACCATTTCACGAAGATAGAATGGCGATTGATGTTGCATTTAAAATTTTTTTATTTTATTTTTATCAGGGAAACAAGTTTTTTACGGAAGTTACGAGATGAGACTGTCTGTTGCAGTCAAAGTGGCAGCCATTTAACTTTTTCAACAGTAAAAACATGGTACCACTACACCAATCAAATAAACGACGTAAATTCATGTAATATCAGGACACCAGGGTGAAAAAATAAAAAGCCATGAATTGTCAAATTACAGCTAGCCATGGCAATATTTGTAGAAAAGACAGAAGGAAGCCACGTCACGTTGGTAAAAAAATGACTGAAGCCGAGATGCCAATTCAGGATCGATTACATTGCAGATCCTTCTTTTTATTTTTTCAAGAACTTCAGATGAATAATTATTGGACACCAGATCATATATGGTAACAGTTTTCAAAGCACGAAAAGAATGGTAAATTTCTAAATGTGAAAGACGGACTATTTAGAAAAAATTTGTGGAAGGACCACAGTGACTTTAACTTCCCTTGCAGTAAATGCAGCTATTGATTCGATGTAGTCGTTTTGTTCAAGAGGGAAACAAGGCGCACTGTGTTTGCCCTCCTGAAGTCTGACATCAGCTATGCCAATGATGAAATCAGAAAATTTGTCTATAGTGGACCAATGAGAGCAATTTAGTTTTTATTCGAATTTATAAATTTGCCGTTTCCTACCCCCTGTTTAACACTGATTGGGGTCTTTTCTTTCAGCGACCAAACTTTGTCAGCTCTGAATATAGATTTTCTAAAGAAAGGTATTGTCATCTGCGTAGTACTACTTTTTGGGACTGATTTTACCAGGAAGAATATTGGTGAAGAAACAATAGGAACCCAGGACAGAGCCTTACAGGCATAGCAATTTTCGTGGGAAAGGATCTGCAAATCTCTAAATTCAAAACAACATTTATTTTATGATTTGTTAATTAAAACTATTTAATCAAACAATTTCATACCGTAGCCCAGATAAAATGTACCAGTGTGCCAAACCCTGTCAAACGCCTGTTTGATATTTTTATATAAAAAAAAATTATCAAGAGCTTGATATACATATATTTTTTTAAGCCTTTCACCCCAAGCAAGACGGGAAGCCCCTAGGACGCAAGAGGTTACAGAAGATTTGGAGCAAGATCAGATAGGAGTGATAGAGGAAAGGATGAGGAGAAGGATAATGGATAGATCAAGGCAACTGGAGATGTCGATTGACATTACATTTGAATAGTTGGAGATTATAGCTCTCAGGGAAACTGGAATAGGGAAGGGAGTTCCACAGGCGAGAGGTGCGAGACATGAAGCTATTGGAGTAGAAGAGACGGCTACATTTAGGAGTTTCGACAGTGAAATGGTGAGAGCGGGATGCCAGCCTCGTAGGGCGCTTGAATTCATGAAGTCTGGGAACCAGCGAATGCAGCTCCTCGGAGCAATTGCCATGAAAGTATTTGTAAAAAAGACAGAGAGAGGCGACGGCGCGTCTGTGAGAGAGCGACTGTAGACGAGATGCCAGAACAGGGCCAATTATATTGCATATCCGCCTCTGGAGCTTATCAAGAACCCCGAGGCAAACAGAAGGGGCTCCAGACCATATATGGCAGCAATACTCCATGCAAGGGCGAATTGTTGATTTGTAGATCTGGAGGATCGATTCTATAGAAAAATTTCTTGGCGCGGCACAGGAGCCAACTTTCCTTGCAGTGGAGAAGCAATTGACTCAATGTATTTGTTCCATCTCAGGTCAGCAGTCAAAAATCTTTTAGCAGCCGCAGAGAGGTGCTCTCGGAAAGTTGAGCGTCAGACATTCTAATGGGGGGCAGGGAAGGATCTCTGTGGTGATTAATAGAGACAGTTTTGTTTTTGAGGCATTAAAGTTGATCAGCCAAATTCCTGCCCCAAACGATAACTTTAGCAATTTATCAGGTCCTTTTGACCTGGACAAAATTAAAAGCCATTAGTTTTTGTCAGAGAGTAGGTTTGATTTAACAAGATGCTAACCATTCAGCATTGAGTAAATCCTCGAATAGATTTTTGTTCAAAATTTTTTAACTAAAGAGGTAATTTTTGCAGATTAAAATTCTCAGAGGATTCTCAAAAACAGGCTGGAAAGCGCTAAGCAAATATGAAAAGAAGTTTTAAAGTTTTTATTTTCAAATAAGATTTGTTTGCTCGGAAATATTATTTAGAAATTAAGCTAAGTTTCGTCACCTTAAAAATTGCTTTTAAAATACTATATTTTTTAAATGATGTAATGTTGTTCAACTTTTAATGTTTTTGCATAATTTAGAAAATGATGTATAACATTAATTTATATAATTTTTATATATCAAAAAATCTTAAAATTTAGGAAAATATTTTCAAAAATTTAATAACCTTATTGAAAATTAGAAAATTTATCTTTAAATTTACAAAAAATCGATCTTCTTTTTTTGATTATGTCGTGTAAATATTCGAAATAAAAAACCGTTTATAAAAACACAAATACATACAAAAAATTGAAAATTCTCTTAAAAAGTATTGGTGTTTGATAATTTTTAGTACATCTTTTCCATTTATGATTAGTAAATATAGGTTTCATTTTTTAATAATGTCATCTAAAAAACTATTTTACAAAAATTTTTAAATTTTAAATTTTTAAACATTTAAAAAAGAAAATTATTTTTAAACAATTCTTGTAAAAATCTATTTAATCATTGAATTATTTTTATTTTTTTGAATAAAAACCTTAATATGTCTTTTTTTTCAATTAAAACTTTTTTTAATTAAATAATATCAAATTTATTATTGTTTTATTTTGATTCAGAATTCCTTGGTTTTAAACTCATATAAATGTGAAGAATTTTTCAAATTTAATTTCTCGAAATTTCGTAAATCTAAATAAATTTAAAATATATATTTAAAAAAAAAATATTTTTACAAATAAATTCTTAAAATATAAATTTTATATTTAAAAAAATAATTTAATTCATTTTAATAATGTCCTAGAAATTCATTATTAACAATAAAAATGCAACGTAATAAAGGAAATTATAAATATGGTGAAAATTGACATTGCATTTACATTTTTTGGAGATTTTTAAAAATGAAGCAAGAATTCTTTTTACTTCCTTCCATTTAAAAATTTTTTAAAAAATCATTTTGAATAAAGTTATTTTGCATATGGCTAGTTCAACAATAAAAAATAGTGATTCCAGATGCCAATCTAGTAGCATAATTAAATTTCTGGAATCATTATTTTAGGAAAAATGCCCATCAGGACAGCTGCCATGAAAATATTTGTAGAAAAGGCAGAGGGAAACCACGACATGTCATTGGGAAAGTGATTGAACTCTAGATGTCTGGTAAGAATCGATTACTTTTTTAATTTCTCTATTGTCGTCTTCTTCCCATCATCATCATCTTCTTCTTCTTCTTCTTCTTCCCAGCATTTTTAACTTTTTCTTTTTCTTCCAGATATTTTGTCCCCTCTTCTTCTTTGCTATCCTCTTTTATTTCTTTTTTTTTATTTTTTATCTTTATTTTCTTTTTATTTCTTTTTTTTTTGTTTTTTTTAAATCAACTTTTATTTTTTTTTTTTTTTTTTTTTATTTTTTTTTATTTTTTTTTTTTTTTTTTTTTTTTTTTTTATCTTTTTTTAATTTCTTTGTTTTTTTTTTTTTTTTTTTACTTTTTATTTTTTTCTTTTTTTATTTTTCATTTTTTATTTCTTTATTTTTTATTTTTTTTTTTTTTTTTTTTTTCTTTTTTTAAATTTTTTTTCTTTTTTTTTCGACCAGGTTTTTTTTTTCTTTTAAGATTCTTTTTTTTTTTTCTTTGTTTTTATTTTTTTTCTTTTTTTCTATTTTTTGAAATTTTATTTTTTATACCTTTAATTTATATCTTTTTTTTCATTTTTTTTTTCAACTTTAAATCTTTCTTTTTTATCTTTTTTTTTTATTTTTTATTTTCTTTTTTTTTTTTTTTATTTTTTTTTTATTTTTTTTATTTTTGCTTTTTATTTTTTTTTCTTTTTTTTTTTTTCTTTTTTTTAAAACTTTTTTATTTGTATATTCTTTTCTTTTTTATTTCTTTATTTTTTATCTTTTTATTTATTCTTTATTTTTATTTTCTTTTTCTTTCTTTCTTTCTTTTTTATCCTTTTTATTCTTTATTTTTTCTTTTCTTTTTTATTATTTTAATTTTTATATTTTTTTAATTTCTTTATTGTCATCTGCTTCCCAATCGCATCATCATCATCATCATCTTTTTCTTCTTTTCATTTTTTTTTGTTTCTTTTTACTCCAAATATTTTATCCTCTATCTTCTTCTTTGCTATCTTAGCATGTTGTCCCATTTAGTCTTCTTTTTCAATGACGTCGTCGTCTTCGTAATATCCTGTATTTTAAAGTCTTTTTCTTTTTTTTTGAATTCTCCCATAAATTCCTCATTCTTCTTCTCCCCAGTTTTCCTTTTACTCCTTTCCCTCTCTCTCTTTTTTCTTCCTCTACCATGCAGTTCTTACTTCTATTTCTCTCTAATCAAAAAAAATTTCCCTCATCCTCTCTCTTTTCTTTGCTCATTGTTCTAAGCGCCCCCCTTTTTTTTACAATACTACGGGGCCCCTTTGTTAATACTACGTCATTCTTTTTCTTTGTTGCCTCGAGAAATCTCGTCAATCGTTTGTGCACCGACCAAGTGCGGTTACCCGGCTCTCTCTGTCGTCTTTTGATACCATCCCATTTATGAATAAGATTTTTTTATCACCGTCCCAGAAAAACATTAAAAGTGTTCGTGGAAAACACATGAACCAAATATTTTTAAAACAAACTGACATATAAATGTATATTTTGTTTTGCGACAATTGATATACAGGGGACATTCTTTTCTTCCACACTCCTGTCATCACCTGAAGGACAACTACGACGAAGAAATTCGAAATACCGTGACTCATTAAGAGAAAAAGTTGGTTTGTTCATTCTGAAGATGAATTTTTTTATTTAGGTTGTCCCGAAACATGTTAAGTACGACTTTAATTGAATGGTTGTCTCATAAAAAATAGGAAATATCTGATTGTGGGTGGAATACATTCTCCAAGTCACATCATTTGTCAGAACGTTTTAATTAATATTTTTTGTTCATAATTTAAATACAACCGTTAAATCAATCTCTTATATCTTAAATTAAATTATTCTGTACTTTGTTTTATTTAAAATCTAAAGTTTGAAATTGCTTTTATTCGTCATTAATAAAATCCAGATTCTAATTCTTCTATTATACTGTGTGCATTTAGGACGTTGACGATCATGGCTCTCCCCATTTTCTTGTTCTTTTGTAGCACTTAATAAATGTTGTTATGTCACTTAAACATCGCTCTGCCATCCATTTACTCAAGTTCTCTAGGTAGGTTATGCGTTGTTTTCCTCTGTCCCTCTTGCCTCCAATCTTTCTTGTGGGTATCAAATTTTCCAAGCCATTTTTCCTTATTATGCGCCCTAGAAATTTCAACTGTATTTTCTTGATGCTAAGTAGAAGGGTTCTTTTTATTTCCATTTTCTTTAAAACTTCGTCGTTACTCATATATTCGGTTCATGGCATTCAATAATGTTTCTAAATGCAAACCATTTTGTTAAACAGCGTATTATTAAAAAATGAGAAAAAAAAGTCACTATCAATTGTACGCATTTATCAATGATGTAATCACAGTTTTCAAACTTTTTTGAATCAGTTCACCCCAAATGATAATGCATCAAAATAAAGCAAGAGAAAAATGGAAATTTAAAAAACCTGGAACACTCATATATTGAAAACAAAGATGAAACAAATCAAGCCTCTTTTTTTTCAAAAAGACTAGGTTAATTGGAAAAGGATTTATAAGTATGATATTTGTTATGCCGGAATATACCTATTCTACTGTTAATAGACTCTCCCAGATATAATAAGTAGTAGTAGTAGCAGTCGCCAGGGGGTCAGTGAGTTGAGTGAGTCAGTCGATGTCGGACATTGAAGTATCAACCACCACAACTAGATTGCTGCGTCATTAACTATTATTTTCAAGTTCCTCACGTTTTGTACGTCGAACCTAATTTAGGACCGACTTAGTGAAATACAAGTCTCTACTGTGAAAACTACTCTCCAACACTATTTACTCTTACTGACAAAAAAATAGTAAATAAAAGTTCTAAGTTTAGGCGGAGACGTTGGAAGTAATGAGCTGAAGCAGCTTTTGGAAGGAACTGGAAACCCAATCCTAAAGAAGATATTCGTGCTTGCATTATTTACATTATTCGGAATGTTATCCGCATCTTTACTGCCATATTCACAACGTTTCGGCCGTTCTACATCCCGGCCTTCTTCAGGTGATTGGAATTTCGAACCGAACCCTTTATTTCGCCCACCGGAGTAGATTGTTCTAGTTCCACGTGCCATAGTTCTCTAGGTATCTTCTTTATTTCCTTCAATTAAAACTCTAAGTTTTTGGTTCATCGCGTGTTGAGGCCCGCTGTTGAACTCACGACTCTTTGGGGCTCTGGAAGAGACATGACACGTGGAACTAGAACAATCTATCCTGGTGGACGAAGTAAAGGGTTCGGTTGGAAATTCCAATCACCTGTAGAAAGCCGGAGCGTACAATGGTCGAAACGTTGTGAATAAGGCAATGAAGATGAGGATAACAGTCCGAATAAGGTAAATAATGCAAGTCATCATAATACCTCATCTCGGAGATATAGCAGATAGTGAAGATATTCGTAAATAAAAATCAAGTACAACTCTTTAAGAAGACAGTATTTCTATGATGAATATGTCCCCGTTTCTAAAATGATGACAAAAAATAATATTTTTCGATTCTAACAAATGTTATCACTTCAGGGACTGTTGCAGTCGATGTGGGGGTTACATTTAACATTTAACTTCAAGTTTGATGAATACAAATCTACAAAGATCGTTAACAAAAATTCTTTTCTGTTTTGCTTCAGGAGTGGACTGCTGAATTTAAATAGAGCGATATATTCACCTTTAGGAAGTGTTTCGATATGATTGATATTCGTTGTTGGTTGAGTTGTTTGCTAATCGCGTGACATGGGATCACCTCTGGGTGTCATGTATGACATCTGATTTTTTTTTTTTTTTTTTTTTCTGACTGCCTGTTCGCATCACTACACGGAGTTTCATAAGTTGAATTGATTTCATGGTTGGCTGGCAGGATAACAACGCTGGGGTACTTCCTGACAACTTTACCAGGTTTGTTCTTGTCATCTCGGCGTTTTATTATCGCGTTTAACATCTCTCTCTTTCGTCACACACGCAATATGTATACATACGGTGCAGTAATGGATAGCGGCTTGGATTTAGGAATCGGAGAGCCGAGTTCGAATTTCAGTCGAATCCATTACATTCACTTGGGAATGTAATGGAAAGGTATGAATGCACTTCTCCTTCCTCCCAGCTATGGGTAAATAGCAGGACAGACCGGGTTCTATAGCTTTCGATGGCAACTGGTCTATTGTAGAAAGAAAAAAATCGGCCTAGCTAGTCATGTATCGAAAGATAGATGATCGCCTAAGCGTGCATCACGCATGGCACATAACTGAATGATATACATATTATATATGTGTGCATATTATCTTTCATTAAATACGGCAGATAAGGAAGATTTAATTAATTTTTATTAAGTTTTTTCAGCATTCTTACGTTTTTCCGTTTTGAAGGCGTAAGAGAGTACAGACATTTTCTATAATGTTCATTGTCCCAAGCGGTTTCGGACACTTCGTCAGGATCCCGGAAAAGTACTTAATAAAAAAAATAATTAAATCTTCCTTGTCTGTCGTATTTAATGAATATATATATATATATATATATATATATATATATGTATAAACAATATTGTCAAAATCGTGTAACAGCAAAATTGTCCATTATTAGATTAAGATTTGAAATGCTGTATCCTAGAAATGATTAAAGATATCTTACTGGAATTATCCGAGGTTTTCATAACACTATTGGACTCTGGTTTGAGTAATAAAAATATATGTAGCTCTAAGTTGAAATGATTATCCCTCTTGCTGTCGGGGCCTATTGATCAAATTTTCCACCCTTACGTTTTCCTTTTTTTTTAAACTTATTCCCCGTTCTCTTGATGGTTCTTGAATGGATTTGAAGCAGGAAGCCAGAGTATGAATGTTGATATCATTACTGAAGGCCTAGATAATATTTTTTCCTCTCACGATTGCTCAGTTGACAAGACAATGGGGCTGACACAAAACGATTTTAACCTGTTCTCTTTCTAGCTGAATAACTCAATGGGTTTTTCAGTGATTCTTATGACAAATGGTATCAAAATGCATAAACGTCTTATTTGAAAACCTGGAAAAAAGAACATTATAGCTTAACATTACACACACACACACACACACACATATATATATATATATATATATATATATATATATATATATAGTTTCACATTATCTATACATATATATTAAAATAATATGAAAAAGGAATAGAAGATTTATAATTCAGAGTTCTTAGCTTTTATTTTTATTTTTAAAAAACAGTACTCGATACAACAGTAAAGCATAATATTATAATTGTTTTTTTTATTTAAATTTCGGTGTTGCGATGATAATATATTAAAAGAAACAATCATAATAGTTTAACATTATATATATATATATATATATATATATATATATATATATTTTAAATATGTATATATGGTTTAAATTTTTATATATACATATACATGGTTTCACTTATATAATTTCAATTGAGCTCTCTTGGGAGGAAGTGTGTGTTTGTAAACATTGACTATTATGGGTGATATAGCGAGACTCTTCGGCAAAAGCGAATTGAGTCCTGTCGGTCACTGTGTGTTTATCAAAAATTAAATACACTAAAATTCACCTTCAGCCATTCCGACGGCTTAGTGTTAGAATCTCCGACTGACGTCAATTCAGTCGGGTTTCGATCCTAGCTAGAGCCAACCGTATGTCTAGCCACACTGAAGAGCTGTGAAATAGCGAAACAGTCTGTCTGTGGATGACATTATATATATGTAAGCAAATATATGGATATAGAACCGATCTTATATAAAATTTCAGTTATCTGCTTGAATTAGTTGTGCTAAGGTCCATCGTCTTTTCATGTTGAATTTTATATGTTCTAATGTTAATTATGTTTAATGAAAATGTCCTGAAGATGGTCTAAAATAGACCGAAACGTCCAACGTTGACTTTATATTAACATTAATACAGCATAATTGCATATTAAGATTTTTTTTGTTTGTTTTTTCTGTATATTTTTCTTCATATATATATATATATATATATATATATATATATATATATATATATATATATAAACCATATATATGGTTTAGATTTTTATATATACATATATATGGTTTAATTTTATATATACTACCAGTCAAAAGTATTTGGTCACCCTCAAAATTTTTTATTTCTCATCCTAAAAGTGTTATTTCTAATGAAACAAGTTAAGCACCCCAATGGTTTTATTTATTATACTAAATATAAATCTTCCTCGGTAACTTTGATCTTAGCATAAGCAGATATATTTTGAAAAATTGATTTGAAGGCGTTTTTCTTCTTTAGTACTGAGCCTGAATAAAACGTTTTCCAAAAGTTACATTATACCACCCACTACTTGAACTCACATTAGACTATATTGTGTTGAATTACTACTTGCTAGATACTATCTGTTTATCTATGTACCTTGTCCACTAATGAAATCTGTTATTCTTATTTTGTTTAAATTAAAACCTAAATTTTGCAATTTTCTTCCGGATCAAAGCTTTTTTTCTCAACAAAACACGTGAACTTACACTTGAATAAAGACAGGAGATCATTAATTTTTTTTTTAAAAAAAAAGAAGGATATTCAAGTAGAGAAATTTCAAAAGAAAATAAAAATTCCCATAACTACAGTGGATTATACTGTTAGGAAACGTAATAAAACAAGACTAAAAGTAGGGCTGGTAGACCAAAAGCAACAACAAGAGCAGAGTACAATTTCATCAGAGTCACAAGCTTGCGTGACTGAAGGCTGACTGCTCCAAACATCACTGCACAACTTAGACAATGTCATCAAAAAAATGCGTCAGCATCTACTGTGAAGCTAGCCAATATGGCAGAATTGCTGTCAAGAAACCATTGTTGAAAGATCAAAACAATGTCAAAAGGTTCCAGTAGGCAGAGGCGCATAAAGACTGGACAATAGAGCAGTGGAATAAAGTCCTTTGAACTGACGAATCAAAGTTTGAAATATTTGAGTCAAATAGGAGGCTCTATGTGCGGTGAACAATTGGTAAAAGAGCTTTGACCTCATGTATCACACCAACCGTAAAGCATGGAGGAGGTTCGGTTATGGCGTCGGGGGGGGTGCCAATTGCAAAGTTGAGGATTTGCATCAGATGAAGGGAAAACTGAATCAGACCAGCTATCACAGCAAGCTGCAGCATCACGCGATCCTATCGGCTTGTGGGTCAAGGATTTGTCCTCATACAAGATAATGACCCAAAGCATACTAGTAAACTTCCATTAAAAGCACTGATGTCTTGGCCGGCGCAATCAGCGGACTTAAATCCCATTGAACTGGTGTGGGATGAACTTCACCGAAAAGTCAGAGCTAAAAGCCCCGACAAGTGCGACTCACCTCTCACAACTCTTGCAGGAAACCTGAGGAAAACTATCTTCAGTTTGGCTCCAGTCTTGTGTGGAAAGAATGCCGAGAATCTGTGAAGCATTGATAGCGGACTAAACGGGTCATTTCGATGAATCAAAACTTTAAGAAGTTTATTGTGTTTTTTTTGGTTTCATATGTATTTAATCTGGTTCAGGAAAACTTGTATTTAGTATAATTAATAAAACCATTGTGGTGCTTAACCTGATTCATTGAAAGTAACACTTTTAGGATGAGAAATGCTTGATATATATGGTTTAACTGTCTATATATATATATATATATAGTTGTATATTTAGGCAGCAATCCTTCATTTATGCATGTTTCATTAAAAACGACAGACAAGGTACTACGGTTATGGTTTTTTTATTTAATTTTCCTTGTGTTCGAACAAAAAAAAAAAAATTCTGGACAAAGGGTGTGTAAAAACTGTCTAAATGTTTTGTTTATGGGTTCTAATAGAGGTGTGATCAGATAAGTGTAATGTAAGACGTCTGG
>CAHIKZ030001532.1:362500-427500 GCA_903632075.3 Acanthosepion pharaonis | reverse complement strand
TTTCAAATGAATGAGGCGAGTGGGGCGATGTATAGGTTTGTTCCGACAGGAAAAAGGTTTGAGAATTCACTGCTACATTTGCCTGGTCCAGGTAATTGGATGATGCTTGGTGAAAAACGTTGGTGGGTCAGCTACATGGAAAGCTTGATTTCCTGACCAAATTAAATGCTTTCAGAGCCCATACCTATCGTCCATTAATTGATATGAACATACAGAGATGGTCAAACAGATAGATAGATAGATAGATAGATAGATAGATAGATAGATAGATAGATAGATAGATGTCAAGATACTGGGATAGATAGATAGATAGATAGATAGATGAATGTCAAGAGACTGGGATAGATAGATAGATAGATAGATAGATAGATAGATAGATAGATAGAGATAGATGTCAAGAGACTGGGATAGATAGATAGATAGATAGATAGATAGATAGATGTCAAGAGAGATAGATAGATAGATAGATAGATAGATAGATAGATAGATAGATAGATAGATAGATAGATAGATGAATGTCAAGAGACTGGGATAGATAGATAGATAGATAGATAGATAGATAGATAGATAGATAGATAGATGTCAAGAGACTGGGATAGATAGATAGATAGATAGATAGATAGATGTCAAGAGACTGGGATAGATAGATAGATAGATAGATAGATGTCAAGATGGGATAGATAGATAGATAGATAGATAGATAGATAGATAGATAGATAGATAGATAGATAGATGTCAAGAGACTGGGATAGATAGATAGATAGATAGATGTCAAGAGACTGGGATAGATAGATAGATAGATAGATAGATAGATAGATATGTGAAGAGACTGGGATAGATAGATAGATAGATAGATAGATAGATGATAGATAGATAGATAGATAGATATGTGAAGAGACTGGGATAGATAGATAGATAGATAGATAGATAGATAGATAGATAGATAGATAGATAGATATGTGAAGAGACTGGGATAGATAGATAGATAGATAGATAGATAGATAGATAGATAGATAGATATGTGAAGAGACTGGGATAGATAGATAGATAGATAGATAGATAGATAGATAGATATGTGAAGAGACTGGGATAGATAGATGAATGTCAAGAGACTGGGATAGATAGATAGATAGATAGATAGATGTCAAGAGACTGGGATAGATAGATAGATAGATAGATATGTGAAGAGACTGGGATAGATAGATGAATGTCAAGAGACTGGGATAGATAGATAGATAGATAGATAGATGTCAAGAGACTGGGATAGATAGATAGATAGATAGATAGATAGATAGATGTCAAGAGACTGGGATAGATAGATAGATAGATAGATAGATAGATAGATAGATAGATAGATAGATAGATAGATGTCAAGAGACTGGGATAGATAGATAGATAGATAGATAGATAGATAGATAGATGATGAATGTCAAGAGACTGGGATAGATAGATAGATAGATAGATAGATAGATAGATAGATAGATAGATAGATAGATATGTGAAGAGACTGAGATAGATAGATGGATGTCAAGAGACTAGGATAGATAGATAGATAGATAGATTGATAGATAGATAGATAGATAGATAGATAGATAGATAGATACGGATAGGTAGCAGAAGGCAAATTTATGATATAATCACAATGTTGACCTTCCAGGCTATCTTAAATAAAAGGTTAGAAAGCAAACTTCCATCACTACTAAAAAGTGTCATAGAAGTTAGTGGACTTTATTTTCTCGAAAACCTGTTTGAAAAAGAAAAAAGATTTTTTATAAATTTCAATCGAAATAACGTTAACTGTTCGGTTAATAAATGCCAAATACTTGCCTGTATGGAAACGATTTCCTCATCATTATCAGACTTGGATAGATTCACCCACCTCTAAACCTCCACATGCATCATATATGAAATATATTTTTAAAAAAAAAGACTTTTATTTCTGTTTCTCGTGTTTAATGTGTGTTAAAAGTGTATAAATTTCTAATTTTGTTTATAATTTTATTTCTAATTTTATATTCATTCCTTTTCAAAACTCTATTAATAGTAAATACACCAGCGCGCATATTTGTTTCCCATCTCCCTGGCCTCTCCATTGATAGATATGAACATACAGAGATGGTGCTCGTGTTTAATATGTTGAATCCATTTCTAATTTTGTTTATAACTTCAGAATTTTTATAATTTTATTTCTAATTTTATTTTCATTCCATTTCAGAACACTATTTTAATAATGAATTCACCAGACAGCATCTTTGTTGCCTTCACACTAGTGGATTTCTTTGCCTAGGGTTTCATAAAAAACAAAAAAAAAAAAAAAGTTTTATCACCAAAAGATCTATAGTTTAGATAAGATTAAAGAACGCATTCGCTTAGCAATGCAAGAGATAAGTCCTGAATTGCTTCAGTAACGTTTTAAATTAAGATTTATAAGATATATATATATATATATATATATATATATATATATATATATATATATATATATATATATATATATATATATATATATAGTCAAGTGAGCCAGAGCCAGACAAACTTGCAGGTTTCACCTAAGCGGATCGTCAGGGAAAGATGGCTTTCCCTGACGATCCGCTTAGGTGAAACCTAGGTAGGTTTATCTGGCTCACTAGGTGTATCTAGGTCTGCTCTACGGTTGTATTGAGCTCTTTTTTAGTTAGTTGTTTACTCGTGTCGGGGTTTTTTTTTTTTTGGGCTTCAAACCTGTATCTGTGTGATTTTTTTTTTCGACAGACTTTCATGTTTCTAGCTCTTTCTTTTTTTAAAACCTTTTTTCCTTCGGGATTGATTTGATTATTGGCAAATCAAAAATTCGAAGGTTTTTCGAAACGAGTATAGTTACCTATATATATATATATATATATATATATATATATATATTATACACCTTATATATAGGCCTACACGCATGACACACAAAACATTTGTGTAATTACTCCAACTTTCTGCCCCCACCAAATCTGAAAACAACAGCAAGAAGCGTTGCCAAAAGCATTATATAAGAATGTCTCATTCTCTTTTTTTCTTTTTCCTCTTTTAGTCACAAGATTCCTTATGAATAAAACGTGTCTCCTTTATCCCCCCCCCATTATTTTTTTATGGTTTACCTACCCTTTGTCGGTTATTTAAAGCTTAAACTTTTTTCGCTTGTAAGAATAATTCTATCGTTATTTTGGTGAGTGAATATCGTATTCACAACTTTGTTTTTTAGAATAACAATGATTTTTAACAGATACTCGTCCTACTTTTTAACCTATAGCTGGGAGAGCTGGATTTCTACCTTCCTCAAGGGTATTTGCACTTGAGGGAATGCAGTAAACCTGTCTGAAATTCGAACGCGATTCTCCGATTTCTTTATTCCGAGCCGCTATCTATTACATCACCCGCACCTACACCCCCCTCCAGGAGGTCATTTGGTCTCCAAATAACCATATCTAGCATTGAACACAATAGAACACAACAGAACACAACATACAAATGCCCTAGACGTACTTGACTATTTAACTGAGATGTCTTGATGTACCCAACAATTTTAACGAACTAAGAAAGAGCTCGTCTGAAAATATAAATTAACAAAGATATGATAGATAAATATAATATAAATATAATCTTCACACCATTTCATATAAATTTTGTTCACTCATAAGTACAAAAGGAATATCTCTATATATAAAAATATTTTCTAATATTCTTAAGAGTCATTTCACCCCAAGCAAGGCAATAAAGCCACTAAAACATAAGGGCTTACTAAGTGTGAGAGAATATATGTGAAATATTAAAAAAAATAAGCACTATTACGGAGTGAGAACAATAAAAGAAAAGGAATTAAGAAGACGAAAGATAACGATTGACATTGCATTTAAATTATTAAAGGTTGACTGGGAAGGAAGAAGATGGAAGTTTCACAAGCGCCACTGAAAATATTATTGAGGGGTGCTCGGTCCCGGAGAACACTTGCCAGTGATAGTACCTCCTTCATTGCACTAAAACGGAGGGTGGTAGTCATACCGATGCCAAAGCAAAGCGACGGCTGCGGGGGCTGAGCTATTTTTGCACCTGGCCCGGGTGCACACATTTGGGCCTCCAACCTTGTGTCACGTGCTGCCAGAGTGAGGCGAAAAGTAAATGCTCAGTGTAGTATCTGTTCTAATCTCTAATGTTAATAGTAATATTAGTTGCTTCCTTATAAGGAAACATTCGGCATTCCTTGACCGAACAGCCAGCGCGACTCGAGTTAAGATTTTCTTCACTCCCTGGCTATCGGGATGGGATCAAGGTGTAGTATCTGTCTTCGGGCAGATAAACTGCATTTTATTTATCGACTACGATATTATCTCTTCGGACAGAACACAAAGATAATTGAGGGATGCTTGTTCCAGGGGATTTCAAACCTGTAGCAGCACCTCTCTCATTGAAGCAAGGAGGAAGTTCAGTGGAATATCGACGTCAGGGCGACGTTGGTTGTGGGGGACCGGGCAAATGTTGGCCTTGTGCAATTTCCTGTAACTGTGGGGGTTGACGGGTAACTAACAAGTATTCTAATATGTTCTAATCTCTAATGATAATCTTAACATTAGTCGTTTCCTTATAACTCGTGCTGCCTGAGTGAGGCAGAAAGTAAATGCTCAGTGTAGTATCTGTTCTAATCTCTAATGTTAATAGTAATATTAGTTACTTCCTTATAAGGAAACATTCGACATTCCTTGACTGAACAGCCAGCGCTACTAGTGTTACGGTTTTCTTTATTTCCTCGCCATCCGGTTGGGATCAAAGTGTAGTGTCTGTTCTAACCATCTCTAATGGCAATATTAGTTGTTGCCTTATAAGGAAACATTTTGCGTTCCTTGACCGTACAGCCAGCGCTACTGGAGTTACGATTTTCTTTATTCCCTCGCGATCGGGCTGGTGTATATATTCTCTAGAGTGACATGTGCTACGCATTTAATTGTAGTCGTTGTTCAAATCCTCAATTTGTGATTCTGTAGCGTCAGTTCGCGAGATCTGATAGTCCTCTCAAAGACCTACAGGATTCATTCGCTTGAAGCTATTTATAAATATTCATTTTAAGATCGAGCCAAACTATTTCGTTTTCCAAAACAGTTAAGGAAAAAAAATCTTACTGCTGACAGAGTCTTATTGATTGATTGGTTCTTTTTTTACGGCTTATCATGCCTTTGCAGGTTATTTAAAGCCAGAAAATATTTTTGGATTGTAAATTTTTTTTAGATAATAATGATTTAGTGATACAACTAATTAACCCATAACTGGGGGAGAAGAGGTGGATTCATAGCTTTCCCAAAGGTATTTGAGCGTAAGTGGTTATAACGAACTCAACTGGAATTGAAACTCGGATCTCCGATTAACAATTATCTATTACACCACCCGCACATCCAAGCTTGCAGCATTTGATATTAGCCAAGCAGTCACGCATCTTGGTACTGACCAGGTTCGCACTGACAGATTTGAGCGGCTTGTAGTAGCTAACCATCTTGTAACAGAGATCACGGGATGTCTTTCCTATCTTGCCTCCAGTTCGATTATTTCCAGAATGAATAAAAAAAATCTCTCAGTCGAAGTTGATAAATGATTCGAAGCTAGTATTGACGGCATGTCAAAACACAAATCATTCCGTAACGGTCATCAGTTGAACATTGTTCCTCAAGGCGAAACTTTTCCCCGGCAACATCGTTCGCGCCAGAAACAATTGATTATATCATGAATGCAGGGCGTAAAAGGAAAGGAGAGAAAGAAGGTCGGGGAGCGGCGCGACCTCTGATCTAGCCTTCTTTTATAGCAGGCTGGAACGAAGAGGCGTCTCCGTCAAGTGATTTATGGAATGAGGTCACCACCAAAGAAACAACGGGAGGGCGAGGGGGAGAAAAAAGGAAAAAAAGGAAAAAAAAAAAAGAAAAAAGAAAAAAAGAAAAACAGAACGCAAAAAAAAGAGAAACAGGGGTGAACATGAAAAAGATTGAATAAAGATTGAATGTGGGGGGGGGACAGGAAAGAATTAAGTGAAGAAGAAAGAGAGAGAGAGAGAAATAAAAAGAGAAACGAGAGAAAGAAGAAGTGAAAGAAGTAGAAATCGACTGAATAAAAAAAAAGAAGAAGACGGAGGAGACAGAATGAAAGAATAAATGGCCTTTATGCAGAAATAAAAGAAGAAGCGAATGAAGAAGAAAAAGAGGCGGAGTAAATGAAGAAAATTAAAAGTAGGAACGGACAGATGAGGGCTGAGGATCAATAAGAAGAAACAGACAAAACAAAAAAAAAAGAAAGAAGAAATGGACAGAAGAAAAAACGGAAAGAACGAAGAAGAAGAAGAAAAGAACGAAGAAGAAACGGAAAGAACGTAGAAGAGTAATAAAAAGAAGAGGAGGAGGGGGAAGAAGGAGAAACAGGAAGAAAGCTGAAGAAGAAGGAAAAGAAGAAAATGAAAGAACGCAGAAGAGAAAAAGACAAAGAGGAAGAAGAGGTAAAAAGAAAAAGAAGGAAAGAAAAGAAATGCAGGGGAAGAAGCCGAAGAAGAATGAGGAGAAGGAAGAGGAGAAAAAGAACGAATGCAGGAAAAAATGGCGCAGAAATAGAAAAGAAGAGGAAGGAGAATAATAATAATAATAATAATAATAATAATAATAATAATAATAATAATAAGAAGAAGAAGAAGAAGAAGAAGAAGAAGAAGAAGAAGAAAAAAAGAGGAGGAGGAGGAGGGGAAAAAACGCAGAAGCAGAAAAGAAAAGGACACAGAAGAAAAGAAAACGTAGAAGAAAAAAACGCAGGAGAAGGAAAGAAAAGAAGGGTAGAAGAAGAAGCGAAAACGGGTTGAATGAACGAGAAGAAAAAAGATAAGAGAATCTTTGAAGACGAATCAACAGAAGAGAATAAAACTTTAAAAAAAAAAGAAGAGAAAACACACAAACACACACACACACAAACACACACAAACACACACACACACAAACACATACACACACAAACACATACACACACAAACACAAACACACAAACACACACACACACACAAACACACACACACACACAAACAAACATTTTTACTAGAAAATCTTAAAAATCTTGTTAAAAAAAAAAAAAAAAGGAGAAGAAAGGAGAATTTAAAGCAAAACGGCAACTTTCCATTCTCGCTCTCACCACGCACCTCCCACCCCCAGTTCTTGTCTATTGATACTTTCAACGCCCTTATGTTGCAATTTGATGAAATGAAACTGTATGCACCGCGTTTGTACATGAGGGGCAATTTCATCGTCTCGCTATTTCCCCAGCCTCCCACCACCCGAGAAAGTGAAACTAACTTCGATACAGGCTTTTATCGATTTTCTTCTATCTGAGGCGCCAGCAAGGAAAAAGATAATACTCTAACTTGGTCGGAAACTTTCAGGATTAGCTTTAAGGATCTAGTGTTGGGCACTAGCTATTAGAGTCCCAACACATAGAAGTTGTGCAGATGGTCGAACCTAAATGCTAAATTATCACTGTTAATTGTGGTTTTTATGAGGCTCGTAACAAAAGGTTTTAAAAAAAAAGAAGTATGAAATGAAATTAGTTAAGAAATAATCACCAAATATGTTTATTAAGCATCAAAGTAATTTATTAATCCTGAAAAATTTTCTTTGACCTGGCACCGACAGAGAGAACATTCTATGACCTGGCGCCGACACAGCGAAACTTCTATGATCTTGTGCCGACACAGCAAGACTTCTATGACCTGGTGCCGACACAGCAAGACTTCTATGACCTGGTGCCGACACAGCAAGACTTCTATGACCTGGTGCTGACACAGCAAGACTTCTATGACCTGGTGCCGACACAGCAATATTTCTATGATCTGGTGCCGACACAGCAAGACATATGACTTGGTGCCGATACAGCAAGAATTCTATGGCCTGGTGCCAACGCAGCAAGATTCCAATGACCTAGGGCTGACACAGGAAAACTTCTATGATTGGCACCCACACAGCGAAACTTCTATGATCTGCAGCCGACGCAGCGAAACTTCTATGACCTAACGCCGACTCAGCAAGACTTCTATGATACCTTTGACCAGGTGCCGACACAGAAAAACTTCTATGATTTGGCACCCACACAGCAAGATTCCTATGACCTACGACTGACACAGCAAGACTTCTATGACCTGGTGCCGACAAAAGAAAAATTTCTATGACCTGGTGCTGACACAGCAAAACTTCTATGATTTGGCACTCAAGCATAGGAATTCTATGACCTGCCGCCGACACATCAAGACTTCTATGACCTGGTGCGGACACAGCATGATTTCTATGACCTGGTGCCGACACATCAAGACTTCTATGACCTGGTGCCGACACAGCATGATTTCTATGACCTGGTGCCGACACAGCAAGACTTCTATGACCTGGTGCCGACACAGCATGATTTCTATGACCTGGTGCCGACACAGCATGATTTCATAAACCTGGTGCCGACACAGCATGATTTCTATGACCTGGTGCCGACACAGCATGATTTCTATGACCTGGTGCCGACACAGCATGATTTCTATGACCTGGTGCCGACACATCAAGACTTCTATGACCTGGTGCCGACACAGCATGATTTCTATGACCTGGTGCCGACACAGCAAAACTTCTATGATTTGGCACCCACACGGTGAAACTTCTATTACCTGCAGTCAACGCAGCAAAACTTCTATGACCTAACGCCGACACAGCAAGACTTCTATGACCTGGTGCTGGCACAGCAAGACTTTTATGACTTGGCGCCGGCACAGCAAGACTTCTATGGCCTGGCGCCGAGAGAGTGAATTTTCGTATGATTTGGCGCCCACAAAAAAAAAACTTCTTTGACCGTGCGCCCACACAGACAAAATACTTTCACCTGGTGCTGAAAATGACTTCCACGCAGTTATCAATGAAATTTTGAATATTAAAGCCATAATAAATTCATGAGCAGAGAGCGATAGCTGTAACGATCGAAGCCAACTTGGTGTGGAAGAAATTCCCCCAAAAGTGTTTTTTGTTTATATCAATAAAAATCGACCAGTACCTTAAATTTCCGGTACAAAGAAAAATAAATATATAATAAGTTAAAACGAAGGGCTCAATATGCTGAGTAGAGCAAAGGTAAAATAAATCCTAATGAGCCAGGTACTACGTCGGCTTCCTCACATACATCACTTCCTTTCTTTCACGACATAGGATCATCAGGGTTAACCCTGATGATCCCATATATGAAAACCTATATATTTTAGGATCTAGCTCATTATATTTTATATATATATATATATATATATATATATATATATATATATATATATATATATATATAAAAAAAAAAAATATTAAAAATTAAAATCTTCAGACACACTGGGTTGTAGATTAATATTCTTTCGTTTTTTTTTATTATTATTTCATTTAGATTCCTCGACTAGTTTCGGCCAAAATGGCCATCATCAGGAGAAAAAAAATTTCTGCTTGCTGGTAGCAGTAAACTACAGAAATGAATGTCTTGATGGAGAAAATGAACTTTTTTGTCTGTAGTTTTCATTTGTTTTTTTTTTATTTTTTTTATCTTTTTAACATGAATTTTTTAACATTCCCTTGTGTTGGTCAAACAGTCTCTTTTAAGTTGTTATTTGAGATAAGAGCTGGATGGATCTATGCTGCTCTGAATTCCCTTGGTCATTTTGACAGTTTTATTGGTTTGGTGAGGGGATGTGTCTCTGTTTAGTGTTTGTGTGTGTTATTTGGTTCTTAGGGAATGAGTGAGTATGATATGTGTAAGCGTGTGTATTGCTGTGGGTGTGTGTTATCATTTGGCTCATTAGGGGAGTGAGTGAGTATGATGTGTGTGTAAGTGTGTATATTCGTGTGGGTGTGTGTATAAGTGTGAGGCCTCAACACCTCCGTAAGCATGTCTGTCTTGTGTGGGTGAGAAATGTGGGTAGGTTTTGATTTGTTGAGTTATATATTAGTACTATCTATATTGTTAAATTTATGGTTTAGCCCTGACTGGATATTTTGTTTTTAGACGTTGTATCCACTTATTTTCATGGGACTCTAAAATCTTTCTAATGTTATCTGCTCTGAACTTTTCTAGGATATATATATATATATAATATATATATATTTATAAATCATGTATTTCATGTGTGTGTGTGTGTGTGTGAAGATTTGTTAAAAAAAATGGACATACATTTTGAAAAAATGCTCCGAATTAAATATGAAAAAAATGTCTTTACATTATTATTAAGAGGAAATTTATGGGATTATTAAATTACATTTTTAATACTTTTTACAAATTTTGAAATCAGAGGATGACGATAAATTAGCATGGGAAATTTTAGTGTCCGTTATATGTATTTTATACATAGATTGGAAATTCTTTTTTTTTACAATAATTGACGCATTTTAATGAAACTTTCAGGACATATTCACAAATGAATGAAATTATTTTAGAAATGTTCTTTATAAAACCTTCGTAAAATATTTTTTGATTTTTTCATATTTGTTAATTTTTCTGTTGGCTCTCATTACCTGGCCAGTAGAGTCTTCCTGTCTATTCGTGGCAGCCAGCTATTGGCTCTCATTCTCATTTGTACAAAATGGCCGCAAATCTACATGAAAATATGCCGTAGAATATATGAAAAAAATCGATTATTTCCACTATCGATGGGAATTGGGAAATGCAAAATTTCATTCTTGTATTCCTATTGTATATAAATGTGGAGCATGTGCATGTAAATTTTGGTGCAAATCCGTCGAAAATTATTTTATGTGCATTCGTTACACAATATATATCCTGTTTATTAATAAATATATATATTTATATATATATATTTTAATTTTCCTTCCCTGTCCATTCATTCATGCCATCCATGACAGACTTTTTTCTTTTCCTCATAATCCTTCCCCATCAAAGAACAGTTCTGAAAGAGGGGACGAAACCGGTCGACTGGTGTAATTTTGTTTTAAACTTATCATTGGAAACAATACAAAATTTCTAGTTTTTAATGCTTTAATACGCTTTTTGTATCACGTTTCAAACCTATTTAAATATATATATATATATATATATATATATATATTAGAGAAATTTAAGAGGGAAAATTAGAATCCGACAGATTTTTTATTATTTAAACGTTTAATGGATACTCATTTTGATTAGACACCCACCCCATTTATTTTTTAAACAGTATATTTATTTATTTTCGAGTTTTCTTATTAGAGAAAAATAGTCCGAAGAGCACATTTTTTGTCTCTAATAAGATTTTTCGAATATTCAGTTCGGTAGACGAAAATAATTAAATATACTTTTTAATAAATAAACTTTGTATCAAATACGAATATAAATCTAAAAAGAATTTTATGTTATATATATATATATATATATATATATATATATATATTTTTCTAAAGACATTAAATTAAACTAAACGAAAAAAAATATATTTTAGATATATTAACCAGCATAATATTTATAGGTCATTTTTAATAATATATTTTATCTTCTTTGCCTTTGTTAAACGAGACCGGATATCCGTATAAAAAAATATGGAAAATATAATATATATAAAAAATCAATTATTACCCAAAACATTTGCGGTTTCTTTTTTCTTTTAAAATATACAATTTTTCTTTACTTTGAACAACTTTAAACCTTTTTTTATATATATATATATATATATATATATATATATATATATATATATATATATATATTATATATTATTTTATATATTTACACAAACACACATATATATATATATATATATATATTTTCACATATATATATTTACACATTCACACATATATATATAAACATTTTTCACACACATTTTTATACACATTATATATACACACACACAAATATTATTATAACACAATAAATTTTCTTTACATTTAAACATATATTACAATATTTTTACACAACATATATAATTCTATTTATATATACACACAAACACATATATATATATATATATATTTTTTTAACACACAAATATATTCTATATTTTTTTACACACACATTATATATATTCAATAAAATTATTTCATCACACATTCACATATATATATATATATTTTGTACACACACATATATATATGCAAATTTACACACACACATATATTAAACATGGATATATGTTTATAAACCGTTTTGAGTCTTTTCAGACGAACTCAGTCCCTATCTTAGAAGATTTGTTAATAAGTTTGGACATTATTGATTGATTTCATAACTGTGGTATTTTAAATTGTCGGTTGACATGATAAATAATGACAAAAAATCTTTTTCCAAATTTTACATTTTTTTGAAAACAAGTTTAAAAAAAATTAAATTTAGGTTCAAAATTTTTAGCGTTGGAAATTCATTCCAAAATCAATTCAAAATAAAATTTTTTTTTAGCATTATAAAATTTTAATTTACTTAAAAATTTACAAATTGTATATGGAAAGAAGGATAGCATGACGCAAGCATTTATTATGACTAAATCATTATGCCATGAAATAATTTTTCATTTTACTTCAAGGAAAAGTTATACTCAACAATTGAATTATATTCTGTTATAATATGTTATACAAAAAAAAAGTTTTACTGTGATTTTCAATTGACAAAATAAAAAAACCTTTTCTCTTATGATTTGTAAATTTTTTCAGTTTATGGTGTTATATACACTTTTTATCTATTTTTTTTTATTTTCATTAATTATGATCTGACAAATTTCATTCATTGAGTAGTCTTTTTTGTAATCTTTTACAACATTTTTCCTCAATCGGAGTAGATAGGTTCGCCTATCGTCCGGTTCACACTCCTCCTCGGTCTTTTCAACAGGAGTAGAGGTTTATCCATTGTTTCCTGTCTAGACTTATAGAATTTATAATTTACTGAAGCTTTACAAATTTTCTATGGATGCCATCACTTAAGACCTTCATTTACTTCAAAAGAGAATTATAGCGAACAATTTAGTTATATTATAAATAATAATAATAATATGCTATATATACAGTGAATATGCAGAACTGAAACACAATTTAGAAGGAACCAAAAACCCAATCCTAAACAGGAAAAAAGGGATAAACGTCCACTCCTATTCAAAAATTTACCGGGAGGTCTGGTAAAATGGAAAATAGGCAAATCGATCTACTCCTATTAAATGGTTGTAAGTCTATATTATTTACAGATGTCTCGCTAAATACGGCAGAACTGCTTTTGACAATCATATTTGTTATGGGAACTTACCTCTAACGATAATGGACTCTTCCTGACACTATAAACACTGCGCCTCTCAAGAGGTATAATGAATGAATGGTGTAACGAGTCGAGACAATATTAGTTCACTCTAAACCAGACGGACAGCCATTACTAACACCTTCAACTTCTTGTACTATATTTCTGTTGTAATATATCTTTGTTATTCTACTCTTGTGTTCGTGTTGTTCTTCCTTGGTTCTAACCTTGGACCATAACTGTGGTGCGACGATATTGGATCATGACAGTATTATAGAAGAACAATTTGAAGCAACAGGAATGTGATTCACCAGAAAGATGATGAGAATGTCATGGACTGAACATGTGAACAAAGAAGTTTTAAAGAAAAATGGAAACAAAAAAAGACACTCATACTTACCATCAGAAAGAGTTGAAATTTCTGGGGCACATGATGCGGAAAAGGGACTTAGAAAATTAAGCACTCAAAGGACATATTGACAGCAATAGCAACAGAAGAAAGCATCGCAAATGCTACCTAACGAACTTGTTTACATGGCTGGCGAAGCGAGCGAAAAATACTAAGAGGACAGGAAATTGTGGAGTGCCATGATCCCCCACGTCCTGAAGGGACACGGCACATAAAAGGGGGAGCTTGTGTAAATGCTTGACAGAACAAGATTTAGGAGAGATAGCAAAAAGACAAAAATTTATTAAGATCTACAAATGACAGGAAATTGTGGAGAGTCATGATCGCCCACGCCCTGAAGGGACATGGAACATAGGAGGAGCAGCTTGTGTAAACGGTTGGCAGAATAGGGATAATGGAGAGATCGCAAAAAGACAACATTTATTAAGAGCTGGAAAAGACTGGGAATTGTGGTGAGCCATGATCGACCCCGCCTCTAAATATTTACTCTTGCAGTCCAAGCCTAATTTCCTGCGATCAATGAGCCCACTTCACATTTTTTAAAATTGTACACGGTTAACTCATCAGTGCCTACTGTGGAGTCTAGTATTAATTATGAAAATAAAGCTCCGATACTAATTACAATTTTATATAAAAATCTGGTATTAATTATACACTTATCGTAATTCCCCATGTAAAATACGTATTTTTTCTAAAAAAAATAATAAGCATAATAAGAGGTGCGTATTATACACTACTATAAAAATATCTTTAAAAAATTGCCGTTTCATAGGACGATTTCAGTTGCGAAATGACGACTCACAACAAACATACAACAATTTGATCTAACATTCGGCGATTACGACCCTATAAGGATACATACAATCATATATACCTAACAATAATTACAAAATGTAAAATAAAATAAGAATTATCATAAAACTAAATTAGTATAATCTTACTTATTATAAAACGCAGATTGTGTGTGTGTGTGTGTGTGTGTCTGTACGTTTATATATTAGATCGGATTTCCTACATTTTTCAACCGATTTCAACAAAACTTCACAGGACTACGTAAAATTACATTGCGGTGCTTCTGACAGCGCCAAAATTTGGAAAAATACAGTGATTTTTGCACGAAATCAATTTGAAAACACGATAAAACACGATTCTGTTGCCAGAATGAAAGGGGGGACAACTCATATCGAGTTATACTTATTATAAAACCCAGGTTGTTTGTGTGTGTGTTCGTTTATATATGGAATCGGATTTCCTACATTTTTCAACCGATTTCAACAAAACTTCACTTTTTTTGGCAGGTAGTGTTTCTTCTTGTCTTGCACACTTTTTTCTTTATTTTTACATTCAGAATCCTTTAAAAATTCCATTTACAAGACAATTGTTTATAATAAAATTATATTCAATCGGTAGACTCATAACGATTGAAAACAATGTTTTTGTTTGAGTTTGGGTTTGACCAATTCGTAAAAATATATATATATATATAATTAAGACATGCGTGTCCGTCAACCTTAAACAATAATCGTTGTCAATTTTATTTTTCAGTCTTTATGATGGTCGATACTTGATCTATCTCTTACTGTTATATCCCCGGGGAAACGCCGGGCTCTATTGCTAGTATTATTATATGTTTAAAACCATTTTTTTAAAATAAGGTTAGGAAACGCTGGCCGTAATGAAATTGGAGAGGTACAGTTTATAGGGTTTGATTACCAAACAGGGGGTGCGTATTATGCGTGAGTAGAAGCATTTTCCCACACTTTCAGCACAATTTTAGGGGTGCGCATTATGGATGAAGGCATATTATATATGGGGAATTACGGCGAGTGCCTAATATAAGGTTGTTCTTAATAATTGGGCTGAGATCGGAGTTTTTCCCAATATGCAATACAGGGGGAAGTCTTTAGAGAGGAATGGAAAAATACTCAAAAAAATAAAAAAATAATAAACCTTTAGGAAAATTTTCCCCGACCAACTAAAAAGTAATTTCGGTATTATACATTTCTACCGACAAATCATTCATGCCTGCCATTACATCTTCAGGATGGTGGGAATTTCTTTTCTTTTTATGTGCCATGTCCTTTCAGGACGTAGGCGATCATAGCTCTCCACCTCCTTCTATCCCTTTCAGCTCTTAAATTCCTTCCCTCTGCCATCTCCCCCACACCACGTTCTGTCATCCAGTTGCTCAAGCCCGCTAGGTATGTCATGCGTTGTTTTTCCTTTGTCTCTCTTTCCCTCTATTTAACCCGTGAGTATCAGATTCTCCAGGCCCTCCTTCCTCATTTTGTGTCCCCAGAAACTTCAGCTGCCTCTTCCTGATACTGAGTATAAGCCTCCACCTTGTTTGTAACCTAAGATCTCATCGTTGCTCACATGCTCGGTCAATGATATCCTTAGCATCCTTCTGTACAACCACATTTCCGTCGCCTCGAGTCTCTTCATCATGGTAGGAATTAATATATTTATAATCTTTGTAATGCTAAAAGGCTCGAAAGAATCGCAAGAGATATAGGATTAATGTTCAAATGGATAATGATTAAAGAAGTGTACAGTATGAATGAAAGAGTACGTGGTATGTAGTGAAAATTATGACGGTAAGGTGGATAGACAACAATTGACCTTTGACTCGAAGAAGTGATTGGTTTGGTTTGGTTTACGGCATATCAACACCTCAATGGGTCATTTAATACCGACAAGATTTTATTGCTGGTAATATTTTGGGGTCTGTCTATATTTCTGAGATGAGGTATTATGTACATTATTTACATTATTCCGACTATTGTCCTCATCTTTTTCGCCATATCTATCACAACGTTTCGGCCGGTGTACGCTCCGGCCCTCATCAGGTGACTGGAATGTCGAACTGAACTCTTTATTTCGCTCACTGGGGTAGACTGTCCTAGTTCCAAGTGCCATGTTTAATGGATGTCAGTTATCAGTTATCTCCTGTTAAGTTTCCCTCTGAAAGTTCTCCACTGCCTTAACCGGGTATTGAACTCACACTCTTTGGGTCCTGTCACTATATCTAACCAACGCCTTTATCCACTGTGCCGATATTCGTGCCAGTTTCTGGTAGGATTTTTCAATTTGTCTCCATATTTTTGGTATATCGGGTCCGTACCGATCCTTCAGAGTCTGTCTATATTTCTGAGATGCACAGTGGATAAAGGCGTTAGTTAGATCTAGTGACAGGACCCAAAGAGTGTGAGTTCAATACCCGGTTAAGGCAGTGGAGAAATTTCAGAGGGGGTTTTAATTTTAGGTAACTGATAACTGACATCCATCAAACATGGCACGGGAATTAGAACAAAATCTACCCCAGTGAGCGAAATAAAGGGTTCAGTTCGACATTTTTTGCTCACCTGAAGAAAATATGGAGCGTAAAACGGCTGAAAACATTGTGATAGATATGGCGAAAAAGATGAGGACAATAGTCCGAATAATGTAAATAATGGTAATATTTTTTTCAAAAACGTGTTGCTGGTAAGGCATGGTTGAGCAGTGGATAAGCGGCTCGAATTGAGGAATCGGAGAGCCGAGTTCGAATTCTAGTCGAATCCATTACATTCACTTACTTGCTAATAACCTTGGGAAATGTATAAATCCTCTCCCCACCCAGCTATGGGTAAATAACAAGACAGACTGGGTCCTATCTGTTTTATAAAATGTTTTCATTTTTTTGTTTCAAAACACGGTCAAATGGCTAAATGTATAGCCGAAAGCGCTCGGATAAAAACAAAACAAAAAGAAAAACATTCGGACAGTTTTTATATAATTTATCATTCGAAAAGAAAAAAAAATATTAGATCGCATGAGAAATTGCATAAAAAACTAAATAAAAGCACCTTTTCTGTCGTTTTTCATGAAATGTGCATATATATATATATATATATATATATATATATATATATATGTGTGTGTGTGTGTGGTGGATACTGTTTATTATAAACAAAGCAGTTACTTAAATATGTATATCTATAAAAATAACATATAAACAGAAAATATATTAAAAAAATAATTGTCGGACATAGTCCATTTGATAATATATGATGTCATTTGTTTACTTTAAGATACGCTTCGAGCTTTCGAGAGAAATCATCGGAAATTTGTTGTTTAAAAACAGTAATTTTATCTTGCTAACCAGACGCTTCCTCTGTAGCTAAATGGTATAGCACGTCAGGATATATGACGATTCAGTGTAGGATACAGGTTCGATTCCTGTCGGAGGACAGATATTTTCTATGGAATTTCTCGGACATTTAGGCCAGTAAATGTTGGTAATAGTGTTTATTATAAACAGAGCATTTGCTCAAAAATTTGTAGCTATAAACATACACACATATATATATATATATATATGACAGAGACACTGATATGCAAAATTGAGCTTAATCCGTGATATGATATTGCAAAATTGGTCGTCGGATTTAATTTTTTGAAACTGAGAATAGAAAGATTGTATTGCGGCAATACAACAGATGGAGGTTTTTTTATTCTATTTACTAAGGCTAACCCAACTTATAAATCACTCTTCCAAATCTTGCTCTTAATCTTAGTTCAAATTCCGGTTGTAAAATTAAACGAAATCTAACCAACAAACGCTTTGGGTGTGCTGAAGAATTCCCAGCCCGACCAGCAAGACATTCCCGCACCCCAAATTCTGGGGTTTGGGAATTGGGTCGATAACATTTCAGTACATCCTCTCCCTCTCATCATTTAGTGTGTGTGTGTGTGTGTGTAAGGGGAGACCGGGCTTGGGTCATTAAAATAGAATAACTGTTGAACCGGTGAAGCCGTCTTATCAGACGTTTCAGGTGGGTAAAGCGAACGTCGGTTTTTGACTGATAAAATGTAGCTTACTGCTTGCTTTTACTTCTTTGCCATGTTTCTCTCACTCTTTACTTCCGTTTCTTTCTTTCATTACGAATCTTTAAGACTTTGATTCTTTATAATTTTTCTATTAGGTTTTTTTGTTGCTTCCTTCCTTCCATATATTTTTTGGTCATTGATTTTTCTCTCTTCCTTCTATTTTTATTTCTGCAAAAATTATTTCTCATACTATGTATCTGTGTGTTTCTCTGTCTTTATCTATCATTGTGCCTATCTATCTATCTATCTATCTATCTATATTTGTGCCTATCTATCTATCTATCTATCTATCTATATTTGTGCCTATCTATCTATCTATCTATCTATCTATATTTGTATTAATCTATCTATCTATCTATCTATTTGTGCCTATCTATCTATCTATATGTGTTTATCTATATTTGTGCCTATCTATCTATATGTGTGTCTATTTTCTATCTATGCGTCTATCTATCTGTGTGTCTATCTGTCTATCTATCTATCTGTGTGTCTATCTATCTATCTATCTATATGTGTGTCTATCTATCTATCTATATGTGTGTATCTATCTATCTATATTTATGCCTATCTATCTATCTATATGTGTTTATCTATATTTGTGCCTATCTATCTATATGTGTGTCTATTTTCTATCTATGTGTCTATCTATCTGTGTGTCTATCTGTCTATCTATCTGTGTGTCTATCTATATGTGTGTATCTCAGTATAGTCATATCTATCTACCTATATATCTATCTGTGTGCCTATCTATCTATCTATCTATGTGCTTATGTGTCTTCCTATCTATGTATCTTTGTGCATATCTATGTGGTTATCTATATATCTATCTATGTTCATTATGTATCTCTGCTCATCTATCTATCGATCTATCTTTGTGCATATCTATCTATCTATCTATCTATCTATCTATGAGCCTGTCTTCCTATCTATGTATCTTTGTGCATATCTATCTATCTCAATCTGTTCATTATCTATCTATCTATCTATCTATCTATCTATCTATGTGGTTATCTGTTTATCTATCTGTCTATCTATCTTTGTGTCTATCTGTCTATCAAATCGGTGCGCTTTCGATCAGGCGTCAGGAGACATGACACCCACCGAGCAGAAACCTTTGTCATGCCAAGTTCATTGTACAGAATATTCTCAACTGTCTCACGAGATGTGCTAATAATATTGACTATTTATAGTCAATTGCCTGTCATCCATCACTATGTTGTGAACACGATCAATGTTTTCCTCGGTTGTGGCAGTTGCAGGATGTCAAGACTCTCCATTCCGTTCCTAAATTCAGCTGCCTAATTTTGCACTATTGATAAAGCTGGAGTGTCATCCACTAATGTAGCAACCATGCCAGCAGGAATATCCCTCGGGGCTAAATCCTTTTTCTGCAGATACTTGCCATTTTTTGTCAATTTTCAAAGCGAGGAGTGGGCTGCCCTGACCCATATCTGGCAGCAATACCCACCGCCATTTTGGTTTGACTTGGCGCTGTATATCTTCATTTTTTTTTTTTATCAATTCGCCCGAAAACCAGGCGATAATATCGCTAAGGATCAAGAGGCTACTAGGTATGAGAGAAAATAAAAAGACTTTAGACGGGACTGGAAACCAAATCTTAAACAGGAAAAAAGATATAGACATTTACCGTTGTTCAAAAATCTGTCTACTCCTATTGAGGAAAAAAAAAATAATTAGTTAATTAAATTTCAGTATTTAGGTGGAGATGCTAAATGTATGTTTCTATTCAAATTAAAAATAATTTGAAATTTAAATTTGAACAGAGAGTTTTGTCTTCCTGTTTGGTAAATCTCGTAATTCTTGGAGCGTAACGAATACAGAATCGAACGCATTAAGAACAGCTTGCGAGAAAGTTTTGATGGCTAGCAGATGCTATGAACTTGCTCAATAGTAGTTCTTAGTTTAGCTAAGTCAGTCAATTATATGCCATGCGTGATAGACGCTTAAGCGATTATGTATCCTTCAATATATGACTGACGAGGCAGATTTTTCCCGTCAGAAGGTTGCCATTTCTTTCTGCGGTAGACCAGTTACCATCCAAGGCTATAGAATCCGGTCTGCTTTTTATCCATAACTGGGGGACAAGAAGAGAATTCATACCTTTCCCAAGGGTATTAGCACGTCAGTCAGTCAATTATATGCCATGCGTTATACACGCTTAGGCGATCATGTGTCTTTCAATACATAACTGACGAGGCAGATTTTTTCCCCGCAGTAGATTGCAATTTCTTTCTGCGGTAGACCAGTTCCCATCCAAGGCTATAGAAACCGGTCTACTTACCGGTAGCTTGGTGGGGGGGGGGAGAAGAAGAGAATTCATACCTTTCCGAAAGATATTATCACGTAAGTGAATGTAATGTATTCGACTGGAATTCGAACTCGGCTCTCTGATTCTTCAATCCGAGCCGCTATCCATTAGTGCCTCCTCTATTTTCTACAGCACATCTTATCACAGTCAATCAGTTATGTGCCATACGGGATACACGCTTAGGCAGATTATTTCACGCATTTCTTTCTGTGGTAGGCCATTTTCAATCCAAGGCTATAGAACCCAGTCTGTCCTGTTATTTACCCATAGTTGGGGGCAGAAGACGAGGATTAATACCGTTCCCAAGGGTATTAGCACGTAAGTGAATGTAATGGATTCAACTGGAATTCGAACTCGGCACACCGATTCCTCAATCCGAGACACTATTACACCAACATGCCTCCTCAGGTATTAGGTATAAAAAAAGAAGTCCCTGTAAAGGAAGCAGAGAAAATAATGCGGTTAGTTTAACGTTAATATTTACATAGAACCCTACTAAACGTCACAAAATGTACATTAGTTCTACGCAAATATACACATCAATATGTATAAACTAATGCAGATGCACGTAACACATTATATCCTGTGTGCTATTTTTTTAAAATACATCATTCTTATTCCTTTCCCCGCGACACACATATAAGATGTGGTTATCTATAGGGTCAACAACTAATGAAAAAACCCAGTAAGGTCGTCTGTCGATTCCATTTCAGTACCTGACCCTGAAGGGAATTGCTTGGCCCACAACGAGACTGACCTCTTCCATCTGAGGACGTGTTTACAGAACGCCATTGATTGAAGGGAACAGATTCAATCAACAGCGGCGACCTCTTGTGGCGTGTAGTGGCGATAGGAGGAGACTACTGCTGCGTTAGTTAGGGACAGTGTTCTTAATGAAACTTCGTGTACACGCAACGAACATGAATGAAGACAAGGAAAAGAATTCAACAACAATAACAAAAAATATGTCCTATTAGAGAGAGAGAGGGAGAGAGAGAGAGAGAGAGAAGAAGAAAGAAAACAAAAGAGAGAAAAATGTTGATTAAGGACAACAAAGAGACAAGATGAGAGGTAGGAGGAAAAATAAGTAAGTAAATAACAAAGGCGGGAAAAGTTGGTGGAAGGAGGAGGAACGAGAAATGAAAAGAACGAGACCGGAAGAGGGGGTGATATGAGAAAGAAAGCAAGTAACAAATGAATGTTGAATGAGAGAGAGAGAGAGAGAGAGAGAGGCAAAGAGAAGAAAAGGGAAGGAAGGAATCGTTCATTTAAAATAGAGAAACGCGAATCAACAACGGGAGAGAGAGAGAGAGAGATGCAAGGGAAAAACAAGTAAGTAAATAACAAGAGAAGGAAACGGTGATTGAAAGAAAGAAAAGGAGAAAGAAGAAAGAGAGAGAAAAAGAAAGAAATGAAGAGAAGAACGAGGTGGAAGTTCATTATAGAAGTAGAGACAGAGAGATAAAAAGAAAGAAAGCAACAATCAAAGAAATAAGAGAGAGAGAGAGAGAGGGGAAGGAAGGAAGAAAAAAGGTGTCGTTCATTTAAAATAAAGAACAAACAGTGAATCAGATCGAGAACACATGAATGGTAAGGGATAAAGAAGAAAAAACAAAAGAGAAGAAAGCAAAAACGAAAATGGAGGAACAAAAAGAAAACATGAAGAATCAGATAAAAAAAACTGGAAGAGAAATGGGTATATTTCCTAATGTCTGGTGTGACACAAAATGAACGTTATTCGTTGTGAGTGGCAGTCAGTTGGTCAAGTTAGCAATAGAGCTGCAATAGGGGGAGGGGAGTGAAAAGTCGCTATGTGCAGAAAAAAAAGGAAATTAAAAAACCATCAATGTAAACCTAGCTAGATGGATATAGGAAGAATATACACAGAATAAGATCAGCGTGAACCAACATATATATATATATATATGTATGGCGGTGGACTTAAGTATCCCTTAAGGCGAGAACCGCCAGTAAGCATGCAATGTTGGTTTCTATGTACAAGCTGCTTATAGATAGATAGATAGATAGATAGATAGATAGATAGATAGATAATGAACAGACTGAGATAGATAGATAGATAGATAGATAGATAGATAGATAGATAATGAACAGACTGAGATATATAGATAGATAGATAGATAATGAACAGACTGAGATATATAGATAGATAGATAGATAATGAACAGACTGAGATATATAGATAGATAGATAGATAATGAACAGACTGAGATATATAGATAGATAGATAGATAATGAACAGACTGATATATATATAGATAGATAGATAGATAATGAACAGACTGAGATATATAGATAGATAGATAGATAATAAATGAACAGACTGAGATATATAGATAGATAGATAGATATATGAACAGACTGAGATATATAGATAGATAGAATGATAGATAATGAACAGACTGAGATATATAGATAGATAGATAGATAATGAACAGACTGAGATATATAGATAGATAGATAGATAGATAATGAACAGAATGAGATAGATAGATATAGATAGATAGATAATGAACAGACTGAGATAGATAGATAGATAGATAGATAGATAGATAGATAGATAGATAGATAGATAATGAACAGACTGAGATAGATAGATAGATAGATAGATAGATAGATAGATAGATAGATAGATAGATAATGAACAGACTGAGATAGATAGATAGATAGATAGATAGATAGATAGATAGATAGATAGATAATGAACAGACTGAGATAGATAGATAGATAGATAATGAACAGACTGAGATAGATAGATAGATAGATAGATAATGAACAGACTGAGATAGATAGATAGATTCAAATAGATAGGGACGAAGAGACAGGGAGACGAAGACAGAGTGAGAGAGAAACATTCACACAGAAAAAGAAGTTTGAAGAGAATTGGTGAGAAAAAAAGGAGAGCCTAAAAATATAAAGAGGAGTGAAGAGAGGGAAAGAGAGCCATTGGAATAGAAAGAAAAAGAGAGACCGGTTTGGCAAACGAAGAGAAAAATGCAAGACAAAAATTGATGGGAAAAAATCAAATGGATAATCTGGTGGAAAGACAAGCACATCCAGAGAGAGAGAGAGAGAGAGAGAGAGAGAGAGAGAGAGAGAGGGAGAGAGAGAGGAACGACCGGGGAGGTTCGAGATTTAAAAACAGCTTGCCTAAGTATGGGAACTGGGAGTGTGTTGGAGAAAAAACAGTCGTGGGGGAATATTGTCAGGAATCGTTTGGCATTAATATCTTTACCATGTCCCAAATACTCACTTCCTTTTTTAAAAAAAAAAAAAAAAAAAAAATTTGGCGGGGAAATGGTTAAACGGACCCATGATGCATTGCTGCTGATGGCAGCCATAACTCATCGGGGTTAAGTAATTTCGGGAGGTTGGTTTTCAGCTGACACTTAGTAAATTACTCGTCACGCTTGGCTCATTTTGCTTCCCATGGCTTCCCCTCTTATTCTTTCTGTTTTCTCATTTCTTTTTCTGTATATTTTTTTCCCTTTCCTTCATATTTTCTTTCTTCATTTCGTTTTAATTCTCAGATATTTTTTTTTATTTAGACAACTGCTTCATTCATTTATTCTTTTTGTTATAGTTATTCTTGTTTCATTTTTTTTTTTTTTTTAGACATTTCTCTTTCTATCAACTTTATTTTATAATTTTCTTTCTTCATTTGGATTTCATTTTTTTTTTTTTTTTTTCAGATATTTTTCTTCTTGGATTTCTTTTTACATTTTTTTTTTTTTTTTTTTTTATTTCCGCATCAAAAAATGTCTTCCTTACAGAATTTTTAAAAGAAATTTTCTTCATGAAAAATTCTACTTATAGTATTTGGGGGGGGGATTTCTTTCTGTTTTAGTTGTTTTTCTTTTTCTTTTTTTTTTTTTTAAATACAGTGTAACCCGGATATAAGAGAGATTTTCTCTGGTCCCAAATTAGAGCCTGTGTTAATGTATATAAAATAGACCAAACCCGGATATAAGAGAAACCCGGATATAAGAGACTTCTTCTCTGGTCCCGGCAATTCTCTTACATCCGGGTTACACTGTATATCCGTTTTTTTGAGTTTTTTTGTTGCCTTTTAATTTTAAATAATTTTCTTTCTTCATTCGGATTTCATTCTTTCTTTTTTAGACATTTCACTTTCTTCTGGGCCCTTCAACTTTATTTTATAATTTTCTTTCTTTATTCGGATTTAATTCTCTTTGAAACATTTTGGTTCCGATTTTTTTTAAATAATTTTTTTTCTTTCCGTGTAAAAAAAAAAATCTTCCTTAAAAATTTTTTGTTTTAGTGTTTTCTTTTCTTACATTTTTTTTTTTAAAGATATTTCTTTCTTTAAGGCTTTCAACTTTTTTTTTATTCAATATAATCACTCAAATGTATGTCAATGGAAAACATGAGCCCAGTTTGTCTTACAGTTGATAGTGCTTTTTTTTTTTCTCTCTTTCGTTTGCCAGCCTATGTAGGAGGTCTTGTTGTTTCCTTTCCGAATCGGCCATCAACACACTGTCATTTGTATATCTTTGTATTTGTATGAAACCTATCGATGATAAATCCTAGCAAGGACTCCAGGCCCCTTAGTCTAGCGTCGCTGTAGAGATGGAATAAATTTGTCGAGAAGACAAATCATTGTCTCACGTTTCTTTCTATTTTAGTATAGCTACTCAATTTATTTTCTATCCATAGTGGTGGACTTAAATTCTTTTTTTTTCTTCTTCCAGATAACCATACTTTCCGGTCTTCATGTAGTTGACGGTCCGTTTTTTTGTTTTGTTTTCGTCTATCACCCTGTCCAGGAAGTCCTGTGGTTTTTCTTCCCAAATCGGTCATCAAGACAATGTCGTTTGCGTACATTATATTATTATGATTACAGTCACACCTACCAATGTTTATATATATATATATATATATACACAACATGACTGTGCTCTGAGCCCTACTCTGTGCAGAACAAAAGTATTTTTTTTTTACTTTAGCGGCTTAGGAATTATTAGAGAGATCCCTAGTTGTAATGTTTACGCTAATGTTCACGCAATAAAAAGGCCCAAGAAGCGCTCGAGGCAGAGGTCATGAAATAGAATATAAACATAATTGTAAATTATGAGGATATATAATATAGATTACAGTTCATCCTAGACATGAAGATGGAACAGAGTGTAATGGTAGGGGAAGTATCTTTTCGGGAATCTATCCCATGATGCAGCAGTCCTTAAGAAAATGTTGTCCAAATGGAATTTACATCTCGTCGAGCGTTAACTGTAAAAGTCAGAGTACTTATCATGGGAGTAGCAATAGGCTTGTAAATTTGCGTTTAAGGGGAAAGGGGTTGTTGAGTGGAAAACAATATTCTCTTTCCTTTTATACAGCTTCAAGCAAAATCTTACAGGCCTTAGGAAAAAAAATCCCCTTATCGGAAGTGCTTTTTCAGACACTAACGAATAAACACGTCCAAAACGTTCAAAAAACAATTACAGACGTGTTTATACGCCGATCTTGATTCGTCTAAGCCTTAAACAAGTCCATTTGTCAATTCAAGTCTAATAAAGGTGATAGCCACGGCTCTGATATTTCAAGATACTGCTTTTCTTAGTCGATCTTGATTCTTCTAATGCCATTCTGAGGTTCAAACGAGTCCAATTGTCAACTCATACGTCTGGTAGAAGTGTTAGCCACCGCTCGTGTACTTGAAGGTGCCTCAGTTTCTTAGTTTCTATATATCAAAAACAAATATAAAAAGTCGACTGCAAATGAAACGTTTTCCCCGAAATATTTGGCGTGAAACGGATTAACGTAACGTGCTGTCTATAAAATCCAGCATATTTTGGTATTTCAAAGAACACATTCCAACCTTTTTAACCGAGAATGTGAAAACAATTTCACGCTTCTCTCCAGTCTTTAGTACAGGAGTAGAGGTTTATCCCTTGTTTTTGCAGGAAGAAGCAAGTAGCGGTAGAGCAGCGCAAGGCTTGCCACATCCTGTGGGAGAGAGGTTGGAGGGTGAAGAATAATTCGTCACCCACGCTTTGGACTCTTTCAAGGCTGGAGAATGAGGTCTGCTGTTTAGGATTAGATTTTTCGTTCTTTCCAATGTCTACATCAACTCTATACTTCTAACGTCTTCGCCTAACCTGTAAAATTTTATTCACTAATTATTTATTGTTTTTCTTCTCTCCCAATAGGAGTAGATAGGTTCGCCTATCGCCCAGTTCACACTCCTCCCCGGTCTTTTGAACAGGAACAGAAGTGTATTCCTTGTTCTCTGTTTTGAATTGGATTCCCGAGTTTCTAAACTCTACACCAACTCTGTACTTCTGAAGTCTCCGATTGAAATGTTATTCACTGATTAACGCTTGACGTCTTCAAGTCCAGAGTTATTATTGTGAGATCGTAACATACCTACAACATGGACTCTTCCAGGACTATATAACGTATGCGACATAACACACGAGAGAGAGAGAGAGAGAGAGAGAGAGAAGAAGAAAGAAGAAGAAGAAGAAGAAGAAGAAGAAATTTCTAATACCGTAGTATCAGCCGCGTACGACTACCAATATTGGACACTAGCACATAGTAAGCTCCGCTTACACTTACACTATCTTTGTAACCTTTTTGTTTAATATATCTTTCTTACCTCTAATCCGTGTTCCGTGTTTTCCTTCCGTGGTCCCAACTTTGACCCCACATCAGTTATCTTTCCTGCAGAGCCCCAGGAACTTCACTTCTTGTCCTTTCTGGCGCCAATACAACACCATAAAATAATCCTCTACCTTGAGTGGCTCTTGGGCCTTGTATTGGGTGAAAGTAAAGTGAAGAGTGGGCAACTCCTGTCCATATATGGCAGCAGTACTCCGTTCTCGTCTTGATCTGGCTCTTGTAAAAGTACATGATAGCAGGAGAAGTCAGATACTTGCTGGAGCGGTACAAGGAGCTGACCATTTTTCCATCATCTTTAAAGATGGATCATACGCACGAGTTCCTTGAGGTTAAATCCCAACAGGCGCTCACAGCACGGATCTTCGCTGAGGGGAACATTCGTACATCGCGATGGGTGAAAATTCTAGTCGATGATGGAATAACACTCACCCTCCTTCCCGGTCTTTTTTTTTTTAACAGCAGTCGAGGTTTATCCCTTGTTTCCCGTTTAGGATTGAGTTTCCGGTTCCTTCTAAATTTTACTTCCACCCCATACTTTTAACGTATCCGAGTAAACTCTGAAATGTTACTAATTAAATCTTGACCTCTTCAAGTCTAGAGTTAACCGTTATCCTTCCTGCATAGACCCAACAACTTCACTTATTACCCTTTCTTACGCTAATACACCACCACACAGTAACCCTCTACCTTGAGTGGCTCTTGGGCCTTGTATTGGGTGAATATTAGTTCAAAATTAAAAATATGATTTTTGTATCTTAGAAAGCAATTACGGAGAAAAATATACTGGAAAAATATTTGGTGTAAATATTTATTCAGATTAAAGAAAAAAACCCAAAAACAAAAAAAAAAAAATGGCGATCAGTTTGGAGAGAAAATTCTTTTTATGAAAGAAATAAAAATAAGACAAAAAATTTTTGTAAAAAGGGAATCATGTATTTAAAGTTACTTTCCCAAGCTAACATACACAACCAGCAATATACTGAAAAATCAAAAGAAAACTGTTAAATCCATCATCTTATGTCTTTGAAGATGTACATCACATACGTATATCTTTTACCAGAACAATCTAATCACAATGCAAAAAATATTACTTAAAAATATATATATATCTCTAAATCTAAATATTTTGAACCCAATTGTATGTCTTCAATTATAGATAAAATCTATTGTTGGTCATTTCGTTTCAAAAATGTACTGTTTGTCATTTTACTTATAAAAAATGTATTGCTGATATTTTCATAGTTTTTTGTTTTCGTTGGGAGGGGTCAGTATTTAACAATAGCTGAGACCCTAACAGGTGCTATCACCCCGGGTCGAGGTGGATCTGGACAAAAACAGTAATTAAAAAACCTCCAACCTCCTGCCGGATGTAATTTATGGTCATACTCAGGACTATAAGAATTCAAAATGTCCAAAAGGTCATCAACAATTATGAAGGACAAAAGATTATATATATATATATATATATATATATATATATATATATATATATATATATATATATTTGAATATCGCTCACTTCACTTTTGGCCAGACTTTATAATAGGAAACCTTGGGCTCTGCACATGCTTTGACTAACCTTTCAACCACTTAGATGAAAAAAAAAAAATTGTAGTATCTAATAAATCCTCTCCGCCAAGTTTGGTTTAGTTTTGTTTTGTTTTACGGTATACCAACCTCAATGGGTTATTTAATGCCAGGGCCATACGTTCATAGGATTTAACGTTCTTAATCGTTTTTGCTTTGCCTGTAGGCCCTTTTTCTTTTCTTTTTTTTTTTCCCAGTATTGTCCTTTTCATTCGACACTGTATCTGAATAAGAGTTTTAATTTTTTGCAAGTTGTCTGTTACTTCATCAACAGTTGTACTTTTTTTAAAATTTACGCATACACACACACACACACATATATATATATATATATATAATTTAAATAAAAACAGATTTTTTAAGGTTCCATGTAATATTTTATTTCATTCTAGCCCTTTTAAAAAACTGGGATCATCAACTTTACTTCCATTCGGGTTTTTTGTTTCAACCTTTGGAAATAAAGTCTGATGATCCGCAGTCCTTTTAAAAGGGCTGTGGTGAAATAATTTATTACATTGAACCTTAAAGTCGTCTGTTTTTATTTGAATTATTTGCTCTGGATTTACATTGAGCTCTCTGGATTTTATCCTCCTTGGGTTTACCCATACGGATTACCTAGTTTTTCGTAAACTATATATATATATATATATAAAATGTGGTGAGTGAGCTAGTAGTTTTTATTAGGAACTCCGTTTCCTGTTTAGTGAGTTGATAATCTGAATAATTAATAAAGTTGACAGTAGAATTCGGGCGATATATTTTGTCTTTATATGAATTATTCATAAAAAAATAATAAATAAAAAAATGAATAATTTATAAAAATAAATAAATCTTAAGTCATATTTCTGATATAGCTAAGAAGGAACATATCAAACATAAAATAATAAAAAAAAAATGAACAATTCTATAAAGACCATATAGATAGATAGATAGTTAGATAGATGAAGAGAGAGAGAGAGAGAGAGAGAGAGAGATAGAGAGAGAGAGAAAAGGTCATAATTGTTCCAACGAGAGAAAAATGTATATTTTAAGATACGAGAGAAACCGCAAACGTTTTTGCTTGTAATGTGGATTTGTTTCAGTATATATATTTCATTCTTCATATTTGTTTTACACGTGTTTCCGGTCTCGTGACCTTCTTCAGGCAAATTAAAGGCATCAATTTTTAAGGGAATTAAATTTTCTTATGTTCTTTTAATATTTCATTGTTCATTTTGTGTATTTGTACTGAGCCTTGATCACATTTTTTTCGACATATATATTATTATGCTCTACTGTGTATCGAGAAATGTTTATTTTTTTTTTATTATATATATATATATATATATATATATATATATATATATATATATATATATATCCCGCTATATATATGACAGAAAATTGTAATGGATAGCGTTTTGGATAAGGAATCGGAGATGCTGACGAATTCCAATCAATTACATTCAATTACGTGCTAATACTCTTGGGAAAGGTGTTAATCCTTTATCTTCTTCCTTTAGCTATGGGTAAATAGATGACAGTTTGGAGGGTTCTTTTGCATTTCCATGGTTTAGCTGGTCTATAAAAACAATCTGAATTTTTAACCTGCGGAGGGTCGTTTAATTTGGTATTATTTAATAATGCAAAATTCTTTGGTATTCGGCCCTTCAAAATACATGGGGCTGGTTTCTCCGCAAATGAAACCTTCATATACTATAATCTCAATTGGCTGGTGTCGGGGGCTGTCAGCTTTCCTAAAACTGATCTGTTGGACCCTCATATTTTCTTTTTCGACGCGAGAGTCGAATATATATATATATATATATATGTATATATCAATTTCTCTTTTAATGCCTCAAAACTGATCAATGCCTCAAAAGAAAAAAAACAAATTCCATCATTAGTTGGATTCTGATTGGTCTCCAACTACCACCAGTCACGATGAATGGATGTCTGGTCTCCAGGTTTCTACGTGTCATAAGAACAATTGAAAAATTCATCCCGACCACAAAATTGATCTCGTGCATACGATCCATCGCTGGAGATGCTGAGAAAATGGTTGATTCTCTGTAAATCTCCAATCAACAATCGTCCTTATTGAATTCTTTACCTTTACAAAAAAGCCACATCAGGCCGAAAATAATCGACAAAATCCAAGAACGGATATGCAAGGACTGGAGCTGAAGAGTCATCACTTTCTAGTCTCGATAGTTTTCTCATAGATCTTGTGGGGTTTCAATTTATTTTCTACCGAATTTCTCACCTGGCAATTTCTTTCCAAGCAAAAATTTCACTGCTCTATCGTTACATCCATGGAAAGCGCTCGGACGAACTGTATTCCTTGGTTCCGTCACTTCTGACCTTCACGGCTAGGACCCGCCATGACACTCATATTGTAGCAAACTACTCTCATTCCTTCTGTATTTTGTGAGAAGTAAGTTCCATTCGAACGGCTTCTTCCCTCGAAACAACTGCTCTGCGGAAGAGACTTCCAAGAGGATGTTTTCCCGGTCACGACAATCTTAACCTGATCAAGTTTCGGATTAACCGTCATTTTCCCCTCTTATTCTTAAAAAACTGCCCCCTAACGTAACCCTCTACCCAGAGTAGCCCCCGGGCCTTCTACAGAGTGAATATTACTGTAAAAAAATAAAAAAATTAAAAATAAAATAAAATAAATAAAATACTACCTTCCGCTTTTTAACAGTATTCTGTTAAAGAGTTTAAAAGCGGGAAAGGGACAATCACGTGATACAAACACTATAAACTGGCGCAAATCTTCATTTGAGAGGAAGGGTTATGTCGTAAGTCATTGTAATTCAATTCAGCCAAAACATCGTCTTCTTTTGTAGTCTTGGTATCGTCTTAACCCTCCACCCTGTTCGTTTTCCAGGAAGAATTTCTCTTTCTTTGCGAACTATTTGGTTTGTTCTGATTTTTTCCCTGCTGAGAACGCACCAGAAAGACGACGCTCATGTCGGCCAGAGCTTATTGGATAAATAACGAAGAAAAGTTCTTGCACAGAATTTTGACAAGAAACCAAAACAAGAAGTGTCTTTCAGTGTATTTATCTCACACATCACCGTCCAGCAAATAGTCTCCATCAGACTTTACTTCGCTAAGCCATTTATTATTATTATTGTTATCATTATTATTATTATTATTAGTAGTAGTAGTAGTATTAGTAGTAGTAGCAGCAGAAACAATCTTGAAATAGAACACATTAACCTAAATCGGATATATCAGACTGTCATGAACTTATGACTATATGTTTATCCGCCAGGTGTATAAATAGCGGTGTCAGGCTACTGATTGCAGTGATTATTGAGTGGAACTATCCAGTCGAATTAGTGTGAATTATTGTGCGTCGATGATTTAGGTTTTGATTGAGGATTTTCCGGACGTTAAGCCGAGCAGCGCTACAACCAAAGTATTATCTAAAATGGTTAATTATATTTGATTTCTTGCTAAGTATTTATTTGCGGTTGTAATTAAATACTGTTTTATTTAACATTAAAATCTTGAGTTATACTTAATTATTAACGCCCACCGTACAAGTTATGAAGGTCTAGATCATGATTTTCTGAGAAATACAAGGAAAGATATGGAGGTCTAGATGATGATTTTCTTAAAAATACAAATTATGGCGGTCTAGATGATTTTCTGAGAAAATACAAGTTATGGAGGTCTAGATCATTATTTTCTTAGAAATACAAGATAACAAATTATCTCCTTCATGATTTTCTTTTAAATTCAAGGAAAGTTATGGAGGTCTAGATCATGATTTTCTGTGAAATACAAGGAAAGTTATGGAGGTCTAGATCATGATTTTCTGGGAAATACAAGGAAAGTTATGGAGGTCTAGATGATGATTTTCTGAGAAATACAAGGAAAGATATGGAGGTCTAGATCATGATTTTCTTAAAAATACAAATTATGGAGGTCTAGATGATAATTTTCTGATAAATACAAGTTATGGAGGTCTAGATCATGATTTTCTTAAAAATACAAGTTATGGAGGTCTAGATGATGATTTTCTGAGAAATACAAGGGAACTTTTGGAGGTCTAGATCATGATTTTCTTAAAAATACAAGGAAAGTTAGTTCGAAAACTGACATTTGATGCCTGGCATATGGTACTAAAAGCGGGTAATCATCAATTTCACGCATGAAAGGAACTGAGTACGTTTTAAATATCTTCTTGGTAAGAGTTTTATTATCTTGAAAATTTGTTTTAATATATGGCAACTTACATAAAAAAGGAGAAAAAAATTGTCTCGGACATTTTTTTTTTTTATAATTATTCGAAGTTGGGTGGGGGTCAGAGACAAAGAGCAGGCGCTATACAGAAAAAGAACTGTGTTAATTTGTCTGAAATTTGTGTTGTGGGATCACAAAACCCCACTTGATGTAGGTTATTTTATTTTTTTTAAAGACTGCCATCTTAAACATCTTATGATATATATTTGAATGAAATTCCAATGTCTTTCTCCCTTTGAAAAAGTTTTTCAAAAAAAAAATTTAATCAGTTTGAACTGATCATCTAAAAATGATTCAACTCGAGCGAGTTTTGATTCAAAATTATCATAACCTGACAAATATATGGGGTTAGGAGAAAATTCTGAAACAAGGAGTCAACTATTTTAGCCATGACACAGCACATCACTTGATGGTTGATTTTTAGTTGATTTTGTTTAGCGGCATATCAACATCTTTATGGGTTATTTCATGCCGAATTCTAAATATTTTGAACGCAATTGTATGCCTTCAGCTACAGATAAAATCTATTGTTGGTCATTTTGTTTAGCGACATATCAACATCTTCATGGGTTATTTCATGCTGAAATCTAAATATTTTGAACCCAATTGTATGTCTTCAATTATAGATAAAATCTATTGTTGGTCATTTCGTTTCAAAAAATGTATTGTTTGTCATTTTACTTATAAAAAATGTATTGCTGATATATTCATAGTGTTTTGTTTTTCGTTGGGAGGGCATCCGTATTTCAATATAGCTGAGAACAAAACAGGTTATCATGAATCTAAGGATCTGGTCAAAAACAGTTTATTTTTCTCTTTTGCCAACACTAAAATCCTATGCCGGATGTGTTTTATGGTCATATATTCACACCATATAATTTATTTAAAATGTCCAAAAGGTCATCAAAAATTATGAAGGACAAAAGATTATATTAAATAATATATATATATATATATATATATATATATATATATATATATATATATATATATATATATAAAAATGTATCTTTTCAAAAATTTTTAAATCATAAAGATTTTTGATATTACGAAGAATAAAAAAATAGAGTATGAAAATTATATGCATGTTTGAAATGCATATTTGCTAATGGAATCATTAGGATCTAAAAAAAACATATCACAGGATAAAAGTTATCAAAATTTCTGGGATGAGGAGTTATCATTTACTCTATGTATATGCAGACTATTTTCCTTATCTTTGTTGTTGTTATCACGACGTTTCGACTGTCGTGCCCTCCGACTTTCATCAGGTGTATGTCGATCCACATAACCTACAGTTCAAATTACAGTTAAAAATTGCCGCAAAACATTGTTGATTTATTTAAGGTGTTGGTTGGTTATTTTTGTTTCGCGGCATATCAACGTTGTTATGGGTTATTTAATATCTAAATATTTTGAACACAATTTTATGGCTTCAACTAAATATATTTTGAACGCAATTGTTAAAGTTAAATGCATTGCTGATCATTTTACTATAAATATGAATTGCTGGTCATTTTATTATAAATATTTATTAATCGTCATTTTACTATAAATATTTTGATTAAACTCATTTTAATAAACATTTATTTTTGGTCATTTTACTATAAAAATTTTTTGTTTGGTATTTTACTATGAATATTAAGTAAATGTTCATTTTACTATAAATATTGTATTGTTGGTCATTTTACTATAAATATTTAACGTTGAATTTTTATTAAATATAATGTTCATTTTACTATAAATATTATATATGCGTTGGAATTGTTAAATTTTTATTGTTGGTTTTATAAAATATTTATTGCTGGTCATTTTACTATGAATATTAATTACTTCATCATTTTACTATAAATTTTATTAATGGTCATTTTACTATAAATATATTGTTAATATTTTACTTTAATATATGTATATTTATTTTACTATAAATATTTATTTTTGGTCATTTTATGAAATTAATGTAAAAATTTTACTATAAATATTTATTACTGGTCATTTTACTTTAAATATTTATTGTACTTAATTTCAGATTACTATAAATATTTATTACTGGTCATTTTACTTTTAAATATATATTGTTGTTAATTTTACTATAAATATTTTTTTGGTCATTTTACTATAAAAAAATATTATTGAATATTTTACTATAAATATTTATTGTTGGTCATTTTACTATAAATATTTGTATTGTTGGACATTTACTATAAATATTTATTATTGTTGGTCATTTTACTATAAATATTAATACTAATGGACATTTACTATAAATATTTATTGTGATCATTTTATTTAAAATATTAAAGGTCATTTTACTATAAATATTATTGATGTAATTGGAATTATTTTACTATGTATATTTATTACTGGTCATTTTACTATAAATATTATTGTAAATCATTTTACTATAAATATTTATTACTGGTCATTTTAAAATAATATTGTTATTCATTATTTTAATAAATATTTATTAATGGTGGTCATTTTATATATAATATATGAAAAATTATTATGGATATATAAATGGACCAAACAGGTTACTATAAATATTTATTACTGATCATTTTACATTATTAATTAAATTGTATTTTTTTATAAATGTTAAATTTTACTATAATTTTAATATTATTCTGGCTGTTCATTTTACTATAAATATGTATTTTTATTTTATATAATGTATTTATTTATTTTATTATAAATATTTTTACTGGTCATTTGTTTTAATAATGAGAATATTTATTTTAAATATAAATTATTTTTCGTGGTCATTTTACTATGAATATTAATTACTATAAATATTTATACCCGACTTTTTATTTGTTTGTTTGGCTATGAATATTAAAATTGTTTAAAATCAAATATTTTATTTTCTCATTTTTTTTATTATTAACTTTTTGTCATTTTACTATCGAATAGTAATTACTTGTCATTTTTTGTTTGAAAATTTTTAAATTCATTTTTCATAAATATGTATTACTGGTAATTATTTAAATATCTTGCTGAATTTTTAATATTGATCTGTATTTTTACTTTCATAGTGTTGTTTTGTGCTGGTTCACTATTTATTTATAATAATATTTTAAAAAGAAAAATATTTTCACCATATTTGTTGAAACTTGACTAATGCATGGAATAATAATGCAACACAAAATTTAATTAGAACAAAATGTATTGAAACAAAAAAAGAATATTTTACATATAGTCTTTTGTATATTCCTGGTAAGACCGTTCCTGGAGAATGTGATGAATGAGTCGCAGTCATCAAGAGTCTCTGGTTGAATCTTATATATTCCTGTATTTATCTATCCACCTACGAGGATAAAATGTGGCAAAAGGCCGTTTTAAATCACCTGAATATCTAATCTCCCAACCTGCGGCTCGGCAAAAAAATATGTTAACCTTTTATAACCCGCCTTTTTTTTTTCAAGGCCTATCTAATGGTGTTTCGTTAGATTTTCACCCTTATGCTCAATTAGCAAAGCCTCGTCCGGGTCCCTCACTGAAAACATGTTAATTTACATTAAAAAAAATTCCTCCCTCTCTTTCCAGTACCAACCATAAGACATATGGTCGGTACTCAAAGAATCTAATTAAATGGATTTTTAACAACACACACACAGAGTCAGAGGGACCTGGGAACAATAACAACGGTAAAAATTCTACTGAAATTTTAGTTTTGTTTTTAATGTATAATATCTTAAAGTCGGATTTGATATCTTCGAAAAAAAATTGAGATAAATAGCTTTATAGCCAAGGGAAAATTTTATTTTTGTTCATTTTGCTAATATTATTTAAAAATTCAAGTACGAAAAATTTAAATAGAAATTTTTTAACAAACATTTAAATTATTTTAAATATTTTCCTAACCCTCTTTGTCGCCATATTTATTATAAAAGTTTTTTCCGTTGTATTCTCCGGCCTACTTAAAAAAAACGGAATTAATTATTTACCCTTTATTTCGCTAACTGTTAAGACTGTTCTAGTTCCACATGCCATGTTTAATGGATGTCATGTTATCAGTTAAAAATTATTTTGAAATCTCTTTTTAAAATTCATATGCCTATATATGCAATTTATAATAGTTTTTCTGATTATATGTCAGCACTGTATCAGTTTATATTTATTACAGTGTGGCGCGAAGTTCTTGTTACCCCCATGCATAATTGAATTTTTGATTTCAGATGGCTGTTTCATGAAAATGACGGTGTTCATTCAGATCTTTTCGATGTGTTAAAGCGTCAATAAAAGGAAAATTTATGGATATATAATCCAGTACATATACTGGTTTGTAAACTTGATTTGTTCTCATTACTTTTTGGTAGGGGGTGATTTTAGTTTTAAAATCATTCTGTAAATAAAAAAAAATAGGGGATTTGTTTAATATTAAATAATACAAAAAAAACTTTTTAATATCAAAAACAAAATATCTATAACGAAAAAAATTGCAATTTCATCTATGAATAACAGGTTGGTCCGAAAGTCTTGTCTACCATATTTAATATAATTTTAGAATTTCAAATGGCTGAATCATTTTTTATGATGTTTATAATTTCTTCTCGATGTGCAACAACAATGAAAATGAAGAAATTGAATTTTAAATTAAAACGTGCTAAGTATTACTGTATTCAAATAAAGTATCGTTATCATTACTTTTTGGTAGGAGGTCACAAAGTCTTTAATAAAAAGTACTTTTTTTTCTTTATTGGGGATTTTGTTTAAAAAAAAAAATTTTACAAAACTGATCCCTCAAAAAGATTCATCCTTTCATTTGATTAATTATAAGAATGTTCTGTAATTTCATCTATTCAATCAACATGGACATGGCTTCAGTTACGTAAAAATGATTGTTTTCATATATACCTTCTCGATGTTTAACAATTTAGCAATAAAATGAAAAACTTCAGAATCCAGTCCATTTGCTTTGTATTTTAAATTTAACCCACTATAAGAGACCCGGATATTAGAAAAACCCGGATATAAATTTTTTTCTCTGGTCCCAAAAATATTTGAAGTTCTTAATGTATATAAAAAAGAAGTTTACAAACCCATTTAAAAACCAAATGATATAAAAGATCTGGCTCCGGTCCCGACAATTCTCTTATATCCATTTAGGTTTTTATATATATATATAAGAATAATAATCAATGTAACTCATAAATAAGATAAATTTTCTCTAACCCCAAATTAGAGCCTGTGTTAATGTATATAAATTAGACCAAACCCTCACTGGAAAAATTTAATTTTCAATATAAGAATTTTTTTCTCCGGTTTTTTTAAAAAATATATCAAATTTTGGGTAAAACTGATTATTTGTTCTTTCTTGATTCAATGAATTTCTGCTAGGGGTGACAAACTTTCCGACCACCTGTATATTGGACCACTATTAGCGTTTCTATAAAATTATCCAATAAAATTTATTTGAGTTTTATATTGCATAAATTTATGTATTAGGATTCTTTTCCTAAGAAATTTTTTGCATACAAATTTTTTTTCTCATTTCTTTTTACAGGATTGAAATATCCTCCGTCTAAATATGTGTGACCAGAACGTAGATATAGAAATGTGAAAGGCGTCATATATTTGACAAGTGTAGATATTTGCATTTCTTAGAAAAATCATAGTCAGATTTTTTCTTTAAAAACAAGATTTTAAAATATTACTGAAAATTGAGTTTGGCGCAACGACATTCGTGGAAAAAAATAGACACCCGTAAAATATAGCAAACAATTTATCAACCCGACAACAGAAATAAGAATACTTTAATTTTTTATTTTCTTTACAAGACATTATCAGGTTTGGTTCGGTTCATTTTGTAAAAGGTGTTCCAATAACTTGGACCGATTTTAAATGTGAATTAAGTTAAAGCGTCTAATGAGTTTTTTTTTCTTTTTCTTTCAGATTTAACAACTTTCAGTCCCTGGCAATTTCAACCATGGAAAGATTAACAATCAAACAACGTGTTAAAGTTATCAAAGCCTATTGGGAAAATGGACGTTCAAGCAGAAATGTAATGAAAAGTTCCAAGGTTGCATCATCTCTCGAAACAGCGAAGTCAATTGGCCACCATAATCATGCGACTTGACGCCTTTAGATTTCTTCCTTTGGGGTCATCTTAAAATTAAAGTCTATGCCAGCAAGCCAACAATTCAACAGCTGAAGGATGAAATAAGGCATATTGGTGAGAACGAGGAGCAACTATGCAGAGATGTCATCTAAAATTTTGACCATCGAGTGGAGGTGTACCACCGAAGCCTTGTCGGATATTTGAGCTATTTTTCACACATAATTGTCATGACTTAAATAACATAATCCATAATAAATAAATAAATAAATTTTCACCAATAACACTGATTTATTTACTGTTGATTTTGATCCGTTTTAATGAAACATTCTTTATTACGGCATAACAAACTCAATAGGTTATTTAAGATTTTATGATTGAACCTATCCAAAAATATCTATTCTTTGTAAGTTTGGTTTGGTTTGTTTTAATTCTACTTTTCAACCTTAATATAATAGTATATAATAAATGACAAGATTTTTTATTGCCGGTAATGTTTTTGTTTTTTTTTTTTGTTTGTTTTTTTTCCATAAATATATTGCTGGTAATATTTTGTTTTCAGAAATGCATTGTTGGTAATACTTTTCTTTCTTCGAAAAAAAAAAAAAAAATGTATTTTTTTATAATATTTTTTTCAAAAATGTATTGCTGGTAACATTTTTTACTCAAAAATGCATCGCTGGTAACATTTTTTTTATTCAAAAATGTATTGTTGGTAATATTTTTTTTTTCAAAAATGTATTGCTGTTAACATTTTTTTTATTCAAAAATGTATTGCTGGTAATATTTTTTTCAAAAAGGTACTGCTGGTAATATTTTTTCAAAAAAATATTGCTGGTATTAAAATCTATATTCACACTTTCACAATGCTTTCACCCCAGTTTTGGGGTTAACTATTTGTCCATAGCTGGGACCCTGGCAGGTGCTACAAACCTGGGTCAGGGTGGAGCTTGAAACAACAGCAATTAAGAGTTGGTTTCACGCTCCTCAAAACCTCCCGACCAGAGGCCTTACTGCCGGATGTAGTTTATCGTCATACCCACGACGAAACATTATCTCCAGAGCTAGAAAATTACCAGGCAAGGATAAAATTTACAAATGTATTTAAAAGCATAATGGATGAACATTATTCCGACAACGCCATCGCACAAAAAAAAAAAAACTACTTTTATTTACTAATCACCCACGAATATGTCTAATATTTAAGGGAATATTTCCTTACCTTGAATTTAAATGATGTCGAATTCGTGAAGTTCAGGTTCGTCGTCCAGAACTCGCTTACTTTTAATTTCGCGGCAAAGGACAGAATGGTTAATGTTTCTCAACTTTTTCTTCCTCGTGGTCCTTATTTGGTGTCAAAAAAATTTCAGGTCCACGTAAATAAATAGAAAATTCCATCTTACAGGAAATACATTTTTTTTATCAACAAAAGCAGAATATAGTAGAAAATACAAATCCGGACTCATGACGACGCTGCTTCTCGTCGTCTGTGTCTGTCAGCTTGTCAAATTGAACTTCCAAATCTTGGTTCAACTTCAGACGTAATTCGCCTCTCTTTTCAAACAGCAATAATTTTTTTTTTCTTTAGGCCTCAGGAACATTTTTTTTTAAATCACGGTCTCACATTGAGAAACCCTCGCATAAATGACTCGAGCTATGTGCTGACTATTTTTAAACGGAAATTCTCGAAGTGTAAGCACTAAATGACAGGACTTGAAAGGCTTTTAAAACTTATTTCGAAGGACATGAAAAAATGTCAAATGAAGTTAAAATAGGTTTACACAAAAACAATTGTTGAACAGACATGAAAGGGAATAATAGCATTAATAAAGTTTAAAACAAATTCTTTAAGAAAATCTTTTGAAAGAATTTAAACGAACTGAAATGCTCTCCAGAACGAGTTCATATCAAGTCAAGTACTTTGCAAGAAAAATAATTTGTTTACTAGAAGACCCAATGTGCTGCACATAAAAAAAATAAATGGTTATTCTAAATTATGATAATACAATATAACCCGGATATAAGAGAGTTGGCGGGACCGGAGAAGAAGTCTCTTATATCCGGGTTTCTCTTATATCCGGGTTTGGTCTATTATATATACATTAACACAGGCTCTAATTTGGGACCAGAGAAAATCTCTCTTATATCCGGGTTACACTGTACAATATTTATTTGTAAAAAATACAAAATGTGGCACAAGGCCAAAAAAGGAGGAATAAAGAAAAGGGACGGTGTTCGTCTGTCTTAACATTAAACTTAGCTAGCCACAAACACTGATCCAAAGAGATAATATTCCTTACACCAAAACAACGTATTCATACCTACCTTATATTATATTCCGTGCTAAGGGAATAAATACTTAACACCAGGTGGATAATAGAAGAAAGGTTTATTGTACACAACCAGTACAGTATGAAATACGGTACAGTTATACACACAAGTCAATCTAGTAGTTAGTGCCACTAATTAGAAGGTCAGACGTGCTTGCGTCATCTCTCGTAGCTGACTCAATATTTATTATGTAACAAGTACATAATTGTGACACAAGGCCTAAAAAGGGGAGGGGTTAAGGCTGGTCCACACTAACTATCCTCTACCTAGCTAATCCGATTCACGACCCATTCACTCATTACAATTTACCCATTCACCACAAGAACTCGTCCATCACCAATCAATCCTCCATACACCATAATACTACATCCTCTCTAGGGGGACCTACAAAAACGCGCCCCATACCTTAAAAATTTAATGATGATAAATATTATACATAAAATTCTAATAATGAAGAATGAGAGGGGAGGGAGATGAACCCAGTAATAAACTAAATATCTACACAAAATAAACTCAACATAACTGACGTTAGTAGGGCCCGTCCAACCCTCAAAAAGGAGAGGCCTCTGTTTTCTGCCCATGGGTCAAAATCAAGAAGCTCTCTCGCTAAGGGAGTGGGAAAAAGGATAAAAAATCATACGGGCATGGGAAAATATAAAGCTGAGCCAGCTGAGATAAAAGGGGCCAAAAACAATCTGGGGAGGTTGGTCATCTCAGGCTGGATCATAACCAAAGAAGTGGCCAGGAAACGAGCCGGGAACAACACTTACTCACATCAACTAGGTACACAAAAGCTTGTCTAACCTAATCAAGGGGAGGGCTATACAGGAAACCACCCTGATGTGACGTAAATATGACCTAAAAAGAGAAAATCAAGGCTAGCCCCGTTTAAACGAACCAAGCTCGCCTCAGTCACCCACCTTTTGCTGAAGAGTGTCGAATGCAATCGTTTCCTATCAGTTCTAATCATCATCTTGAGCTGATGCTCAAAGAATCGGATCAGATCCTGATGAGAAAGACAGTTGCCTCGCAAGACTTCCTCCATTCTCATCGTCCAAATCACCATTCGAGCCGTGGCTAGCAGCGTCAGAAACACCATCCGTTTCAACCCGGAATACGGGGGCGACACATTGTCACACGATCAATGGACACGAGCCTTTCGGGAGCGAGACGAGCCGTCAGCTCGCCAACATGGTCCCATAAGAGGCGGACCCGGGGACAATGGTAGAAGGCGCACAGACAGTTGACTCTATAGGTACTTACTACCTATAGTGTAATCATTCATGGGGGTGACAAAAAACTAAACAAAATAATGTTAGTAATAAAACCCCTACAGTTTCTACCTGCGGCAGAAACATCAGTTAACTGGGCGAAAATAAATGCGGGACTTTAAAAACATTCATTCATCCAATCATTCACTCAAACAGGCACTCATTAAGACACAAACTCAATCTAAATTATAATACTACTACTATCGTTTCTATTTTTATTGCTTTATATATCTAATCAAATAATTTATTCATTTGCCTCCTAAAGAGGGGGGGAGGAGAGGCGATTTGAATAAAGAGGATCCATGACAAAAACACAGACTCTTATTAAAAAACTAGAACAAAATGGCGGTCCAAAAATCTCATCTATAGTGATTTTCCAAGCGTAGCTAAGATGTGGCACAATGCCGAAAGTTTGGGGCACCCAGTGAGGATCGAACTCACTATTCAGTCATAATTGTTCTAGCGAGACAAGCTTGCTAACCATTATACCGACTCGAGGTGCCCAATGGGGATTTGCCAAGCGTAGCTTAGATGTGGAACAAAGCCGAAAGTATGGGGCACTCAGTGGGAATCGAACTCGCTACTCAGTCGAAATTGTTCTAGCGAGACAAGCTTGCTAACCATTACACCACCTCGAGGTACCCAATCTCATCTATAAGAAAGTAACAAGTTTAATATTGAACATTTTTTTCTTCATGAGTAGTATTTTTTTTTTACCGTCTGTAATCTACAGGGTGGTCGGAGCCTATATTGTAATATTCTTAGATCTCCATCCAGTTTTCATAAAACAATGGGTGAGAAGCCAATTACTACTACCAGGTGTGTGTGTGTGGAGAACATGCTTTAAAATTCCTTGATCCACCGTTGTCTTTAGTTTAGCAACTACTAAAAGTAGAATATGAATGTCCATGCGATTCAAAGTAAGACGGGTGATTACTTCTTTTTTACTGAATATTCGCTTTGTACCTTTTTTAACATTCCCGCGTTAGTTCTTTCCAACTTCACACTGTTGATTAATTTTGCGGTATTAACTTTTAAGACATCTATTCCGAAGACTCCATGAACTTTTTCGCATTTCTCTAGCGTAATGGGGATAATTTCGACGCGTTTGTTGGTCTCAAAAGTTCCTTTAAAACAATCTAACCTTCTGATAAAAGAGCCATCGAACAATTTTAATTTCAGATAACTTTTCTTTAATTTGGGTGAGGCTATTTGTTCCTAGATATTTAGTAGGGGTTAGGGTGAAATCACCCCCGGTATCTATTTGCACAGGAAAAGTTATAACATTTAATTAATTTTTTTCTCTCGTACTTTTCTCTAGGTCTTTGTATCGCATAAAGAGCAATATTTTACTGAAATTGGTTTAAATTATCGACTTATATTTTCTTTTTTTATATTTGTAAACGGACTGGAAATGATCTTGTAATTCTAGCATATTTGTCCTAACGCTGGACATTTTTACTTGTCCCGTTCATATTCTTTATTGCAGTACAGTGCAACCTCGGTTCACGAACGTCTCACATGTCAAACAAATCGGTTTTCGAACAGAAAATTCGAGATGAAAATGCTTCGGTTATCGAACAAAGTTTCGGTTCTCGAACAACATTGCCGAACCGAGGTAACTCGAACGGAATCATTTCTTAGTCGGCCGCCATGTTGTATACATTCGTGTGTTGTGTTGTGCCTTTTTTTTCCAATTTTATTGTACTGTGACTTTTTTTCCCAATTTTATTGTACTGTGACTTTTTTTTTCTCTACATTGATTCCTATTGAAAAAAAATTCGGTTTACGAATATTTCGGTTTACGAATATTTCGGGTTACGAATATTTCGGGTTACGAACGGCCTTCAGGAACGAATTAAATCCGTGAACCGAGGTTCCACTATACTTGCATTGCTCTTAGATGTATTGAATTAATCAATTATAATTGTTACAGAAACTCTACACATTCATCTAAGGACAATTTACTCAGTTGTAATTATTCTAAAATGTGATTATACGAAGCATCAAGCATATCTTCTTTTAATCTCAACTGTTTTAACTCGTCTTCTACGTTCATTTCTCCCATGTCAAGTTTTTTTTCAAACTCACAGAATCTGGGATCCTCTCATAGTTTGTGTGTAACTTGTAATATTTCGTTGGGCTCTTCGTCTTGGGAAAAGAGTTGGACATTAACGAATTACTTTATCAGCTCGAAAATTCTTCTCAGAATCTCTTGACGCGTTCCGTCCAACCTCATCTGTCAGATATCGTCGTCAGCGGGTCCTCTTGATGGCATCCAGAGTCATCTAAGAAGTTGGTCAATGTAGGTGTGATGAGGGCATCCAAGCGATCTTTTGCCGCACGATGGATTCCATAGGAGGGTGTCACCCCCAAGTTCTGACTTACTTCTCCAGTAGTGAGCAGCTAGCCGAAGCCTTCTCTCTCTTAGTGAAACTGAGATAGGAGGAAAGTGTCCATTTAGTCGTTTCTTTCTTCGGTGTTTCTTTCAGCTAATGTCCAATGCAACTCGTAACGAATTTAGAAACCATATAGACGAAGACATCAATTTAGTAATATATCTTAAGCCTTTTTGACAAGAATAAATCAGGAAGTGCAACTCTCTAGGCCAACTGTCCCCTTCTACGAGTGAAAGAGCTGGACATTAACGATTTTAGAAAACGTAAAAACGAGGACGCACATTTAAAGATATGTCTTAAGACTTTTCGACAATAAAAAGACAGAAAGTGTAACTCTTTAGACCAACTGTCCCCTTTTACGGGTGAAAGAGTTGGACATTAACGATTTTAGAAACCGTAAAAACGAGGTCATCCATTTAAAGATATGTCTTAAGACTTTTTGCCAATAAAAAGTCAGAAAGTGTAACTCTTTAGGCCAACAGTTCTTTTCTATGGGTGTGAGTGTTGGGTATTAGCTAAATCACTGGCAAAAAGACGAGATGGTACCTTAGTACATACAGTCGTCTACTGAAAACAGTGCTAAAAGTCGGTTATATTTATTGGTAATTTACATAGATTGGTCAGAATAAGTAGTTTTTCAGATTCCAGTGAAGAAGTATATATGGAAACCTACCAAAGAATACGGCTATCACCATTATGATTAGAGATGTGGCGAACATATACTACACTTTGATCCCAGCCTGATGGCCAGGGAGTGACGAAAATCATAGCTCGAGTAGCGCTGGCTGTCTGGTCAAGGAATACTGAATGTTTCCTTATAAGGAAACAGATGATATTATGATTAGAGCTGTGGAGAAAAGGTACTTTTATCTCAGACCGATGGCCAGGGAGTGAAGAAAAGCGTAACTCGAGTAGCACTAGCAAATGCCGAATGTTTCTTTATAAGGAAACAGTTAATATTAAGATTATTATAACATTCACAATAAACAAATATCATCGAAGATTAAGAAATATGTTATTTCTTGATTTTTTTCCCCCTTTTTCTGGAAGATCAGATGAAAAATATTGGAACCAGAATCTTTTAAAACTCACCACCTGCGGTACCACAAAGGTGTCGTTAGCTTAAATATTCTTTTTACATAAAAGGCGCGAAAAAAAAAATCTATCCGTTTATGAAAGTCATTGAAATTTGGTCAGATGAATAATTAAATAAAACAAGACCCAAAAAAAAAAAAAAAAAAAAAAACTGGCCTTAATTTGTACAGACAAGCAGTACCGACAGACAGGTTTTTAACAGATCCGACTGAACGTTGTGATCTTGTAAGCAAACTTCTGTGATTGCAAACACTCTACAGCGAAGACTTCTAGCTTTTCTAACTAACATATCGTAAATTGCGGTGTAAAAAAGTGGAGTTTTCAAGCCGGATCAGATCTTTCCAAAACTAGAGGTCGATTTATATTGCGAGTATAAAATGTGAACCGTTACCACCAAGTTGTAAACAAGTGAGACAGCACTCCTAACAATGACAATACACCATTTACCGTAACCCCAGCAGGCTGCCACAGATATACCCGTGTGTTTGGGGAACGTATTTGGCATATTAACAAGAAATTAATAGAAAGTGATTAAATACTAATACAAATTCAGTATTCTATTAACGCTACACCACCCATCGGATCCAAGATCTGAAACACTAAGGGGTTGCGACATGTTTACATGACAGATGCAAATGGCGGATGAGTGATATGGTGTTTTACAATAACATACGACACGTAGCAGTATTATAAAAAAAACTACCTGGTGTGATGTGTAATCTAGGGTATTAATATTTTATAGGAATATAATATGTTTATTAGTTGACCTGGCTAATTTTAAATTTTCGCTAAGTTATACAGATAAAATAGACGGTACCTATACCGCTGTATGTTGTAGGTTGTTTGCTATACAACGCATATAGAAATATATTACGGTTTATGTCTCCACATACAGGTAAGTGGTGTGATCTTATGCAGTTTTGGAAAAGGCTACTCCTCACACATCGCGTCCAACTACTGATACACAAATTGGTGACATCTCTGGTTGTTTGTTTACATCACAGATGCAAATGGCGGACGAGTGATACGGTCTTTTACAATAACATACGTTACGTAGCAGTATTATCAAAAAACTACCTGATGTGATGTGTAATCTAGGGTATTAATATTTTATAGGAGTTGATGCTGACTTTAAAAGTGCTTATCAGTAGACCTGACGAATTTTTAAATGTTTACAAAGTTATACCGATATAATATATGGTACCTACCCGTTTCTGTAGTAGGTGGTTTGCTATAAAACGCATACGGAAAGATATTACTCTTAATGTCTCAATATATGTTGTAGAGCAGTTTTCACAGTGGAGGCTTGTATTTCACTAAGTCGGTCCTAAATTAGGCTCGACGTACAAAACGTTAGGAACTTGAAAATAATAGTTAATGACGCAGCAATCTAGTTGCGGTGGTTGATACTTCAATGTCCGACATCGACTAACTCACTCAACTCCACTGAGCCCTGGCGACTGCTACTACTACTATTTATTATATGTGGAAGAGTCTATTACAATAGAATAGGTATGTTCCGGTATAACATTATACATGTTAACGTATACTGTAGCCTAACTTTATTTACCGGTAGGTCTATGTTTTGAGCCACTAGTAGTCTACCGTATGTTTGGGGTCAACTTATACGGTCGGTCTCAGCCTAACACAGAATTTTGAGCTAAAAACTTGAGGTCGACTTGTAAGTCGACGTTTTACGGTAATATGTCTGTGATCTTGTGATTTACTAAGCATTGTTTAGATATAGCACAAGGCTGCAGACATGGAGCACCCAGTGAGGATCGAAGTCACTAACCAGTCCAAGGATTGTGAAGCAAAATTTGCCAAGAATAAAAGTATAACGGGAGAGAGTATCTGTTTATATTTCTGAGATGAGGTATTATGTACATTATTTACATTATTCGGACTATTGTCCTCATCTTTGTCGCCATGTTTCTTACAAGGTTTCGGCCGTTGTACGCTCCGGCCTTCTTCAGGTGGTTGAAATATCGAACTGAACCCTTTATTACGCTCACTGGGGTAGACTGTTCTAGTTCCACATTTCTGTTACTTATTTTGCATTTAACTATGGCTCCTCACTCCACAGATAAATATTTCCATTTACTGGAAATAAATAACTATTTTTTATGGTTACCATCACTTTGATTTCTATCTATTAATCTGTGGTACACACGAAACTAAACGAGCCCTCACCCAGCGCCCAAAATAATAAGCCAACGCCACAAAAAATATCCCTATCCTGGTCTGGAAATAGCATTAAATACTAGTTAACTTATACCACAAACGCAAGCAGTCAACAATGCATGGTGTGTTGAAAACGTATGTATAAGTCGACAGCAGTCGATCTAAGTTTCGTAATGGCGTATAAGTATGACCGCAGTAATGTGTATTACGTCTATCGGCCTGTGCACTCGAGAAATTCTAGTAAAGTAAATGTGTTCTACATCAAGGACCAAACATGCTCCTGCCCTTGTAGGGGAAATTATCGTTTGATCTGGCGTGCTATACTGTTGGGTCATGAAGAACGTCACAGTAAATCTGGAGTTAATCGTTTTTTTTTCTCCATTTTGTTCAAGTCCTTTCGACCAGCGCAGTCGTTATCGAGTCTAATTATCCATGATTTTAATCCGAGTATATATTTTATTTGAAAATTGGAAAAATAAAATAAAACAGACACCTTATCGGTTGAATTTAACGGCACTTGTTTCGGTGAATACTGGAAGACTAAATAGGCCTTATACAACTTTTGTGACGTACGGTGGGCGTTAATAATTAAGTATAACTCAATAATTCAATGTTAAGCTAAAGCAGTATTTAATTACAACCGCAAATGAATACTTAACAAGAACAAAGAAGTAAAAGTCAACTAAAGATAATTAACCATTTCAGTGAATCCTTTCTTAGTAGCGCGGCTCGGCTTAACGTTCGGAAAATCCTAAATCAAAACCCAAATTATCGACGCGCAATAATTCACACTAATTCGACTGGATAGTTCCACTCAATACTCACTGCAGTCAGTAGTCTGACAACTATATTTAGACGCATGGCGGAAACCATATAGTCATAATTCCAGAGTGTCACGTTCGAACATCGGTGTCGGTAGTTATTCATTTTCTTCCTATATATATATATATATATATATATATATATATATATATATTGTGACGTACGGTGGCCGTTAATAGTTAAGCATAACTCAAGACTTTAATGTTAAAATAAAACAGTATTTAATTACAACTGCAAATAAATACTTAACAAAAACAAAGAAGTAAAATTCAACCAAAGATAATTAACGATTTCAGTGAATACCTCTCGGCTTAACGTCCGGTAAATCCTAAATCAAAACCCAAATCACCTATGCACAATAATTCACACTAATTCGATTGGATAGTTCCTCTCAATAGTCACTCCAGTCAGTATCCTGACACCGCTGTTTATACACCTGGCGGAAAACATATAGTCACAAGTCCAGAGTGTCACGTTCGAACCTTGGTGTCGGTAGTTACTCATTTTCTTCCGATATGAAACAACGCTACCACTATTGGATTGTTAGAGCATTGTTGCTTGGCTGTTCAGGCCCATTTTCATGCGAAAAAGAAAACAGAAAAATGCTCATTTACTAGAGATGAATGATTATAAAAGACGCTGCAGACAATTTTTCATGGCCGTCGCCATTTTGATTTTCATCAGATACTCTGTAATATAGAATATCAGGTAGTGTAAGCTTGGATATCTGGATGAAGTAATGTATAATGGCTTTGGAAATGTTAATCGGAGAGTCGAGTTCCAATTCCAGTCGGGTTCATTATATTCACCTACGCGCAAATGCCCCTGGGAAAGGTATGTATCCGCCTCTTCTCCATCCAGCTATGGGTTAATTAATTAGACTTATATCCCTAAAACCATTATCTTCGAAATAAATAAATAAATAAAGTTGCGTACAAAATATTTAGATTTCGACATTAAATGACCCATAGAGGTATTGATATGCCGCTAAACAAAAGCAACCAACAATGCATAGTACAGATTAAACTAAACGATTTTCTCAATGTCCAATATAAAAAAGTAAATAAAAAATAGTTTGAACTGTACTCAACTATATGTCCATACATTTTTTACCGATAGTTCACTCGATACAAGGCCCAAGAGGTACTCAAAGTAGAGAGTTATTGGGTGAGATTGTAAGGAAGGGGGAAATAAGAGAGTTTTACGAGGACTGCCAGGATAGATATCAGTTGACCCTGAGACCAAGACTATAGTTGCCAGGGAAGCATTCTCTCATTCTCTCGGGAGTTTGTTCAACGAAATAACAGTTCGGGGGGGGGCGAAGCTTTTATCAAAGGAACACGAATAGAATGGGGATGGCTTAACACTGTAAACATAACTTGGCGGTCCTAGCTGTGAAGGTCTAAGCTGGTGGCAATAAGGAATAGAACTTCTCCGAATATCTGCCATAGAAATAGTGATAGAGGAGTTAAAGGCTGGCGACGTTTAATCTGTGAGATCAGGGTTGCACGGTGGAGAATAATTCATCACCCACAAGGCTGAGTAAGCGTTTTTGAATTCTGTCGTGTCTGGAGTGTGAGGATTGGACAATAGCAGCCGAGATATGGCAACAATACTCTATTCCTGGTCTTATCTGACTCTCATAATGATATGGACTCGCAGAGGGATTATTTTCTGGACCTCTGCAATGAACCGACCATTTAACAATGTCAAAAATATCCCCTTTCCATATAAGGCCGGGACTCGGATTTAGCTTCAATATAAGTTCAAAACACGCCTCTTTAAGTGTATTACCACTAAACAGGATTAATGAAAATTTTAGGGTCTTCTCGGGATGGGGAAATGCTACAAGTTTATTTTTGGATGCTGAAGTAAAACGAAAGAAAAACACAGAAAAAAGAAAGAAGAGAGATACAGTCGGTCGTCTCAGTTTCTTGCCCGCTCTGGCTGTCTTTAGAAAGACCGTTAAGAACGCCTTTCCAGAAATATCCCGGCTTGTCTATTGTGCATTCATTCTACTCAACTGGTTAATACGAGGCTCAGGTTCGAATCGCACGGAAATCAATTCTGCTTACGGCTACAAACAATGGATGTTGCCACGCGAATTCTTTTTGTGGCGGGCGGACGGTGCCTTCTCTCGGCAACTCCTTCGTTTCCGATGCATTGAATGAGATCAGCCACTTTCTTTCCCGTTGAGCTGTGAGAGTTAGATCAGAGGTTAGATCAGCTTACAGAAACTGGTCATAAAGATATTTAGTGGCGCACACACACACACTGTGCTATCATATACATATATATATATATATATATATATATATATATATATATATATGCGCAGGTATGCAGAAAATAGAAAAGAACATGTTGGGTGCATAATCCGGAGATTCCTAAAATTTCGCTTGAAGATGAAACGGGACTAAACACATAAATTCAAGTTAATTTTAATAATTATTTGGGTGGTTTCGGCTCTCGTTTTTAAAACATGAGAACTCTTATGTAGCGAAGGAATCATATTTTGAACAAAAAATATTATATATATATATATATATATATATATATATATATATATATATATATATATATATATATATATAATGATGGACTCTCCCATCGAGTTCGATGTATGAGGTTCTGACGACCACGAACTAATTATCTGCATGCCTATGACGGGCATGACTTTTGAGACCAGCTCGAGAATTGCACAAAAGACTACAAACAGTACAGGGGAATGTATTGTATCCAAGTGCAGCAGGAATACTGTTCGATGTCTTATTTTGCTTTCTCGTTTCATGTAGTCGACTGATGCTTACTTCTCAGTGCAGCTTTATCAATGTTGTACTTCTCTAGCTCCAATGCGACCAGAGCTGTTTTTCTTTCTGGTGCTGAATTGTTGTCCTGGAGAGTTCGTACATTCCAAGTGCCAAAATGAAGTTGATGTTGTCCCGTAGAGTTTTTCGCAGTAGCCGGATACGTGTGGAACTAATTAGATGTAGTTGTCAGAAAACCAACACAATGATTTGTTTCAAGTGGTGAAGGCTTGTGTCAGACCATCCGCACTTTTTGGATCTGTCGACAAAAAAGTAATGGTGCCACAGAAACTCCAAACGACAATCTTCATGTGTTATTATCGCGGAGTTTAACCTCTCCGGATTACAGTCACTAGGAGCCAGTCCACGCCTCTCGGCAGACACATGCAATATAATGACCGGGTTAAGCTGTCATGAGTTTTCCTTCCCAACTGAAGTCTTTTTTTATCGTGAAACCAACACTAAAAGGATTGCTAACCAAAGCTCAGAGAAACTCCTTTCACCCTCATCAAGGGCAGCTACCCGCGCCAGTTCTCAACCTGGTACTTTATATAGGATCTGAGGCAGAAATAAGGTAGGACTGAGGAGAGAGTCGTTGGAGACGCCATCAATTCAGTTTCAGAATTGTAGAAAAATGTTCATAGATTTAAATACCGTCACTGAAAACTCATTTTTTTTGTAAAGTACAGCTCAAGAAAGTAATTCAATTTTTACAGTGGCATGCTCGAAAAATTTGATTTTTTGTATTCATATATATTAACCAATCAGCGACCTCGTACGAGACGCGCGATATTCTTTACATTAGCAGACGGTAAAATATCCTAGAATGATATTTTGGAGGCTCAACTTCAGAATATGTTCAACAATATTTTTCTTCATTAAAATAAATATTTAAAATATATATATATATATGTTAGAAAAATAAAAAGATCTAAGGTTTAAAATACATTTTTTTTAAAATGAAAAATCTTTTTTGAAGCTTTTATTTCATTTTTAATTGAAAGCTCATAGATTAAATTTAATAATTCCAACAAGAAAAATACATTGCTGTATTTCAAAATTAATTTAAATTGACTGGAAGGAGTTTGCTTTTTTCTTTTTGTTAAAATGGCTGAATAGCTCCCTTTTTTAGCTCACATTTATCACAATGTAATTCTCTTTATTAAAAAAAATCTTCCAAAAATAAAATATAATTTTCTGAAACTTTGAGGAATATTAACTGATTTAAAGTATGGTTAATCCACTTTGAAACAAACATTTACTTTATGTTTAAAATATCGCAGAAATGTATTTATATATATCACAGATAAGCTTGTACTTTTATAATGATATTATAATAAAATATAAATGTCAGTAATGAGATTATATATATATATACACATACATACATACACATAAATACATTACATGATGATGTATGAATGTAATATAATTTCAATTGTGGCCTTAGTAGTAATGATATATGTACGAGAACGATTGTTCATTCATTCAAACTCAATTCATGGGCCCTGGTTTTCAGTTTACCCAATATATTATCTGTGGAGTTTTAGTTAGGGTTCTGTGTAGGCCAGCCAATAATATTCACACTCATTTAAATTAACTTTATTGTTTGATTATTTTCTTTCTGATTATCAGTAAACTCGACAAAATCGTCCATCATGACAAATCTGTTAACACAACATAATTCTCTTTATTAAGAAATCTTTCAAAATAAAATATATTTTTCTGAAATGTCATTTGAGACAACAAAAAAAAAAAAGGTGACTAAAAATGAATTAATCTGAACTAAAAAAAAAAAAAATTACTTTTAGTTTTAAATATCATAGAAAAGCAATTTTATGCGATGTTGGCACATTTACCGACAGCTTGATGTTTGAGAAATTTAGTTAAGGAGTAGAAAATAGAATAAAAATTAGATGACGAATACAACGTAAACTCCTTTTTTTATCATTTAAAAAAAACTACCCATTAATCTTAAAAATGTAAAATTGGTTAGAAATTCCAATCACCTGAAGAAGTCCGGAGCGTACAACGGCCGAAACGTTGTGAATGTGGTAATGAAGATGAAGATAACAGTCTGAACAATGTAAATAATTGTATCCATAACATATTTTTATTTATAAAAGCAATTGAAAGCTTTTCTAATTATATAATGTTTTACTTTTATTATATTTTTATTTTACGATTAAGAGCAGATTTTCTGTAACTGGGGGTCTTGTCTGACTGCAAAGCATTGATGATTTAAAATCTCCAAGGACTTCTTCTTATAATTAATACAAACATTAAGCGCTACAAAAAAAGAATTTCTCGAAATTTCTTAACATTAAATAAGTGGGGCTAATAGATATAAAAAAATATTTTTACGAAGATTTTCTAAAAAAAAAATACATTTGAGAAATCATTCCATTCATTTCTAAATAAGTCTTTCACAAATTTAGAAACCAAACTTTTTCACCACAAAAACACACTCAAATAATTTATCTTCCCCGAAAAATGCGATTTTTAAGCAAAAACTTCAAATATTCTAAAAGGGATAAAAGAATTTGATTTTTACAGCAAAACATCCTTTGGCCATTCCTCTTAATAATGGCGCAAAGATTTTGACGGTAAAATTTTCTTTTTATAAAATTTTAGGCATCTTTCTTTGTGTATATTCATTTTTTAGCGAAACTCTCTCCCGATATATCTATCAATATATATATTACGCGTTCGGCCCAGGAGGGGCGTATTCAACAAAAAATCAAAAATTGCTTTTTTTCACTGCAAATTATTCATTATATTCAAGTATTTTACAAAAAAATTAAAGCCACTTACGGAATATTTCAAGCACAATTTAGGTGTCTACAGTAGTCCACCGCTATTAGGCGAACCAGGTTACCGCGATAGCCGGTGAGCCATTTGGACCCCAAGATTTTGCTCTCGTAACCTCAATATCGCTCACTTCTTTTTAGAAATTCCACTCTATTTTACCAATTTCTGGGCCATCTTCTTCATGATTTAAGCCCCGCGCTAAATATCTAATAAAAAAATTTCCAGAATAGTTATATTTACGTGTAAATTTACATGCTTAATTAGAAAATAAAGAAATTTTGATAAAATCAACGTTTTTGGAGTTATGGACAATAAAATTTCTGACTCATTTGCGTCCCGGTATCCATTACTGGCGTTGTTTGCATATATTTGCTGCGGAACAGACATTCACTTGTCTCAATTATTGCGCATGCACTGATGCAAACAACGCCAATAATGGCTACCGTGCCGTAGCCGACAACGACACGAATGAGTCCGATCTTTTATTGTCGTAACTCCAAAACGGTAGATTTTATAAAAATTTCTTTGTTATTTTCGAATTAGGCATGTAAATTTAGAATAAAAAAATAACTGTTCGGGAGATTTTTATTAGATACTTAGTGCAGGGATTAAAAAGCAAATTACTCGAAATTTCTTATGGAATCATTGGCATAAATTAGTATAATTTATTGATATTCTTTTCGAGCCATTGTCTACGGTATATATCGCGGAATAGGGCCCAAAAATCAGGTAGGTATTCAATCACCTATTATCCACCCCAAGCTGCCGCTCACTTGCAGCGTTGGTTGGCCATATTGAACCCCAAGGCCTGCGCTATAGCGGTGGACTACTGTAGTTCGTAACCATGCAATGAGATGAAGTAACATAAACTGTAGATTTGTCTGCGGAATATCATTATATTATTGTTGCGTAATTACAGAGAAAACATTAAGGTGTCAAAATCATTTTATTTTTTGTTGTATGTTAATTTAAAATATTCCTTTTTGCATGCTTTATTTTTGAAATGGAATAAGATCATTCTAAATTTTGGAATTTCGCTGTTGCCCATCAAAATGACTGGAAGAAAGCAATCTAAAAACAACAATGGAAAAGAGAGGTAACAAAGCATAAACGAAATAGCTCCAGTTTGTTTAAGTTAGGAAATTTATCATTGCAGCCAAAGTATTCTAAAAGGCTGCCAATAACAAAGTAGAAAATGAAAAATACCTAAAAACAAATTGAATATAGCATCAAAATTTATATTATTTTTATTTATTTGTTATGTAACTAAATACATAATTGTCAACAAGGTTTCTGTAAAACTTAATATTTCCTGTACGAAATTATTTTTATTGTTATTATTTAACTTAAATGTAAGGTAGTCCTACATTTACAATTCCTTATGGCTAAGCATGAAAAGAAATGTTGATCAAAACTGTCTAAAACTTTTAAAAGCCGTATTGCAGCTAAATTATCAAATTTTTGAATACGCTTCTCCTTCGCCGAACACACACACACACACACACACACACACACACACACACACACACACATATATATTTAATAATCCTTTATCTGAAATTCTTAGGACCGGAAGAGTTTTGTTTTTCAGATTATTTCGGATTTTGGAATACAGGCTATTTAATTTGTATATAGCATCTATAAAATGGGGCAGCTTAGAAATGGAACTCAAGCATAAACACGATATACCTTTACTTTTTATAACACTGCTTATATATATATATATATATATATATATATATATATATATATATATATATATGTATGTATATATGTACGCATACAAAACACACAAAGCGAGTGAGAGTGAAAAGGTGTATGGAGAGGAAGAGATTCTGAATTTTTATTTGTCCAGATTTATTTCACAACAAAACAAATAACCTAATTGTCTCAAGATTTCTCATGTACTCTATGACGTCAATATGCACTGGCTTGACCCCAAAGTCCTTACTCACCTTTTTTTAGTCTTTCTCTTCCTAAATAAGAATGTCACGAAAAGATAAAATTGATCGCAACTCTATTTTTAACCCTGTTTTGCTTCTGTTTTCTTCTTTTTTTTCCTCGTCTGTTTTCCTTTTCTTCCCCCCCCCCTCTTGCTTTATCTTTTCTCTTTCTTTGCGGGTCTTCTTTATTCTTTTTATTCTTTTTCGTCCTTTTCGTTTTTCCTCCTTCTTTTTATTACTTTTCTTTTCTTTTTTTTCATCTTTTCTTCTCTCTTTTTCTTTCTTTCTCGTTTTCTTTTCTGTCTTTTTCTTATTTTCTTTCTTCTTTTCTCCTTTATTTCTTTTTTCTTTTCCCTTTTCTTTTTTCTTCCTTTCTGTTTAAATCTTTTTACTTCTTTTCTTTCTTTTTTCTTTCCGTTTTATTTTTCTTTCTTTCTTTCTTTCTTTCTTTCTTTCTTTCTTTCTTTCTTTCTGTTTTATTTTGTTACTTCTTTTCTTTCTTTGTTTTTTTTTCTGTCTTGTGTTTTTTTCTTTTTTCTCCCTTTCTGTTTATTTTTTTACTTCTTTTCTTTCTTTCTTTTTTCTTTCCGTTTTATTTTTACTTCTTTCTTTCTTTCTTTCTTTCTTTCTTTCTTTCTTTCTTTCTTTCTTTCTATTTTATTTTTTCTTCTTCGTTAGATCTTTTTCTTATTCAGGCTAAAGCGGACTTGCTCAGACCTTTTACGGCCATATAGCGTTGAAACACCGGTCCCCACTCCCTTCGTACGATCACCGATGTTAAGCGTTCGTCGAGCCTGGTCAGTATCTCGATGTATGACCGTTTGGGAATACCAGGCGCTGTAGACGTGGATTTACCGGTGATGTAATGTATAATGGCTCGGAATTGTTAATCGAGGAACCGAGTTCGAATTTTCGTTGGGTTCGTTATATTCACTTACGCGCAAATACACTTAGAAAAGGTATGACTAGCCCCCAGCTATGGGTTAATTAGTAAAACGTGCATCACTAAACCATTATTATCTAAAAAAAATTGCATACAATCTACAAACATATTTGCAGACTTTAAATAACCCGTAATGGATTGATAAGCCGTAGAAAACGAATCAATCAATGAAATACTGAATCACTACACCGGCATGTCTTTTAGGTGTATTTACATTCGTTGGAATATAAATGTATAGAAATTACCGTGGCCACAAAGTGAGGGATCAATTTATGTAGGGATTGTAATGTAAAATTGATCCCCCTCTTTACATCAGTATTATAACCTTGTTTGTTGATAAACCGTAGAAAACGGATGAATCAATCAATGAAATACTGAATCACTACACTGGCATGTCTTTTAGATGTATTTACATTCGCTGGAATATAAATGTATAGAAACTAATATGGCTACAAAGTGAGGGATCAATTTATGTAGGGATTGTAATGTAAAATTGATCCCCCTCTTTACATCAGTATTATAACCTTGTTTGTTGATAAACCGTAGAAAACGGATGAATCAATCAATGAAATACTGAATCACTATACTGGCATGTCTTTTAGATGTATTTACATTCGCTGGAATATAAATGTATAGAAACTAATATGGCTACAAAGTGAGGGATCAATTTATGTAATTGTAATGTAAAATTGATCCCCTCTTTATATCAGTATTATAACCTTGTTTGTTGATAAACCGTAGAAAACGAATGAATCAATCAATGAAATACTGAATCACTACACTGGCATGTCTTTTAGATTATTTACATTCTCTGGAATATAAATGTATAGAAACTAATATGGCTACAAAGTGAGGGATCAATTTATGTAATTGTAATATAAAATTGATCCCCCTCTTTATATCATATTATAACCTTGTTTGTTGATAAACCGTAGAAAACGAATCAATCAATCAATGAAATACTGAATCACTACACTGGCATGTCTTTTAGATTTATTTACATTCCCTGGAATATAAATGTATAGAAACTAATATGGCCACAAAGTGAGGGATCAATTTATGTAAGGATTGTAATGTAAAATTGATCCCCCCTTTTATATCAGTATTATAATTTGTTTGTTGATAAACCGTAGAAAACGGATGAATCAATCAATGAAATACTGAATCACTACACTGGCATGTCTTTTAGATTTATTTACATTCTCTGGAATATAAATGTATAGAAACTAATATGGCCACAAAGTGAGGGATCAATTTATATATTGATTTTAATGTAAAATTGATCCCCCTTTTTACATCAGTATTATAATTTCTTGTTTGTTGATAAACCGTAGAAAACGAATCAATCAATCAATGAAATACTGAATCACTACACTGGCATGTCTTTTAGATGTATTTACATTCTCTGGAATATAAATGTATAGAAACTAATATGGCCACAAAGTGAGGGATCAATTTATGTAGGGATTTTAATGTAAAATTGATCCCCCTCTTTACATCAGTATTATAACCTTGTTTGTTGATAAACCGTAGAAAACGGATCAATCAATCAATGAAATACTGAATCACTACACTGGCATGTCTTTTAGATGTATTTACATTCGCTGGAATATAAATGTATAGAAACTAATATGGCTACAAAGTGAGGGATCAATTTATGTAGGGATTGTAATGTAAAATTGATCCCCCTCTTTACATCAGTATTATAACCTTGTTTGTTGATAAACCGTAGAAAACGGATGAATCAATCAATGAAATACTGAATCACTACACAGGCATGTCTTTTAGATGTATTTACATTCCTCTGGAATATAAATATAGAAACTAATTGGTTTTTTTTGTTTTACGGCATATTATTCTCAATGAATTATTTAATGCCGACAAATTTTTTTTGCTGGTAATATTTTTTTTAAAAAATGTCATTGCTTATAATAAATTTTTCTTCAGAAATGTTTTTCTGGTTTTTTTACCTATTTTTACATTTTCATAGTGTTTTTTATATCAATTTGGGTTAAATACTATTTGCCCATAGATGGGACCCATAACAGGTGCTAATTCCACCCAATTTCTCAAAAAAAAATTGATAAGAATCAATTCTTGTTGGATGTAGTTCATCGTCATATCCAGAACGGGGATATACATGTATAGAAACTATCGTGGCCACAAGGTGAGGGATCGGTTTATATATTCATGGTAACGTAGAATTTATCCCACACTTTATGTCGGCATTATAATTTCTTGTTTGATTATTCAATTCTGATAAGGTATGACTCTGCCTCTTCTCCCCCAGCTATGGGTTAATTAGTAAGACATTTTCTCATTTTTTCTCGTTTAGCATAATATCGTGAATTTTCCCCGATTGGCGATCTTTGTCAGCGTGCTGCCCTAAATTCTACATAGACACTATGTCAAGTTATATTATGAAGTCGCTGTTTTACTAAGCCACAGATGTAGGTGAAAATTTTCAGGATATACTTATATAAGTAATATATCACGTGACTTTAAGTTTATCATCATCAGAGCTCGTTCAACTTGAAGGCGCACTGCAAAAGTGTGAATTCTCATGGCTGCTCTTTTCCCGGCATGTTAAGGCCCGTTTGCGATTCTTCAACACCCACAGAGTCTGCGGCCTGTATTGCAGCTATGCTGTGCAGATGCAGTGTAACCCGGATATAAGAGACCCGGATATAAGAGAAACCCGGATATAAGAGAGATTTTCTCTGCTCCCAAATTAGAGCCTGTGTTAATGTATATAAAATAGAACAAACCCGGTTATAAGAGAAACCCGGATATAAGAGACTTCTTCTCCGGTCTCGACAACTCTCTTATATCCGGGTTACACTGTATTAGTTATAGTTCATGTATGTGAAGACCCCAGGGACACACATACGTTTGTCTTTCTCCTATACTAGTTGCCAAACATGACTAGAGAGTCCTGCCTGCCCTCCTATTTAACCTCCTGGATGAGGGAAGAAGAGATGGATTTATCCCTTTCCCAATAGTATTTGTGTGAAAGTGAATGCAACGAACTCGACCAGGATTCGAAATCGTCTCGCCGATTTCTTGTCCCGAGTCTCTATTCGTTGATCATCCTTTTTTATGTCTTATCAACCCTTTGCAGGTTCTGTCTATATTTCTGAGATGAGGTACTATGTACATTATTTGGACTATTGTCCTCATCTTTGTCGCCATATTTATCACAACGTTTCGGCCGTTGTACGCTCCGACCTTCTTCAGGTGGTTGGAATGTCGAACTGAACCCTTTATTTCGCTCACTGGGGTAGACTGTTCTAGTTCCACGTGCCATGTGTCCTCAAGCGGTCACCCATCTAAGTACTGGCTAGGCTCGACGTTCAGTTATTGTCCGAAAACCCTAAGCTCTAACCATTACGCTGCACGCATTTGCGCTTTAAGCTTATATGTGTGCCTATTAAAAATTATCTCTCCCTATAAAATATATTGATTATAATTTACCTTGATTTTATTATGCAAATAAACTTTTTTTTTGAATATACGGATTCCGAAGGTATAGAACATATACGTTTGTTATCGTTTTATTAGGTTGGTGCAAAAAAAATGACGTAATAATGTCGTTTTTTTTCCTTAAAATATAAATCAAAAAACGACATTATTACGTCATTATTTTTGCACCAACCTAATATTTTGCGGGATTACGCACTACTTAAATTAAGTGGTCCGCTTGTAAAAAAAAACAAAACAAAACAAAAAAATAACATTACTTTTTTTTTTACAATGATGTTCCCTCTGTACAAGGCCCAAGAGCTACTCAAGGCAGCTGGTTACAGAATAAAAGGCACCAGCCGGAAGGAAGTTGACAATGCCACCAAGAAGCAAGGGGCTGACGAAAGTGTAAGAAAAGAAGAAAATAAAAAGAAGACTTTCGAGGAAACCGTAAACTCAGTCCAAAACCGGAAATAAGGGATAAACATCTACTTCCGTTCAAAAGACCGGAGAGGAGATGTTAACCGGATGATGGGTAAAGCTCTGTACTTTCGAACTTTTGTTCTCATCTTGCTTGATATAGATGTTGTTATAAACACAAGGTTTCGACTGATTTCCCCTTGGTCATCATCAGGTTTCCATTAATTGGCTGATCTGTTGATTATTGCCATACTGTGATATCAGTTATCGCTCGTTCCTTCTGAATTGGTGCTTCACTATCTGATGTCTATCAAAAAAGATGAGAAGAACAATTCAAAATAATATAAGTATATTGACTATTACTAATCTCAGAAATAAAATACAAAATACAAAATAAAAAAGCGAATATTTTTTTAGCAATTAGATTAGCTTTCATTAGACGTCTGCCATATTCGAAAAAATACCGATTTTTAAAATCATTTTTTTATATTATAAATACATCATCAAATCAATCCTTGACTTCATAAAGAGTTATCTGTACTTTGTTTTTATTTACAAATATCAAGTTTGAAACGTCACTTATATATGCGTACTATTAAGAATTAGGGAAAGAGGACAACATGCATGCGTCGTTGTGTTGCCCTGGATAGCAATAACAAGAAAGAAAGAAAGAAAGAAAGAAAGAAAGATGTCTTTTTCTGGACAAAATTTGCAAAATACCGGACGTATATATGAAAATGAGAAAGAAATTTTTATAGAAAGAAAGAAAGAAATAAAGAAAGAAAGAAAGACAGAGAGAGAGAAATGAAAAAGAGAAAGCAACAAGAGGGAGAGAAAAAGAGAGAAAGAAAGAAACAGATAAAAAAATAAAAAGAGAGAGAAAAATAGAAGAGAAAGAAAGAAAAAAGAGAGAGAAAGAAAAAAGAAAGAAAAGAAAAGAAAGAAAACGAGAGAGAGAGAGAGAGGGAGAAAGAGAAAGAGAAAGAGAGAGGATCAGGGCAATTTTCGACCAAACTTTTATGGACACTTTGCAGCTGCCGGACGTATAAATGTGCATTTAATGTTTCATTGCGTTTTAAGAAAACTGAATGAATAATACCCCAATGATATACAACATTCCCATCAGTAACTTTTATTATGTTATGGAGCTCAGCTTTTGGGGTCGATTGTGGAGATTTATTTTTTTCAATCCACTGCCCTTTGCGTTGGACATTGTTGTATGCAACCATTTTTCATTGCCGAACATGATATATTTAAGCTGATAATTTCGCCATTACGACTGGTTCCGAAAAACAGAAATTACTACAGACTACTAAATATAAACTGACATTCACATGGTATCTTGACATATAAGTATATCCTGAATCATTTTCTAACATTGGTTACTTAAAACCAATTTATTTGTGAACACAGTGACTTGTTACACATTATGAAACGAATGTATAAACATAAAAAAATTCTTAAAACAGTGACTTGTATAATAAATTTTATTTGTTTAGCGGCATATCAACAGGTCTATGGGTTATTTAACGCCGAAATCTAAATATTTTGAACACAATTATATGCCTTCAACTACAGACGAAATGTATTGCTAGTCATTTTACTATAAAAATGTATTTTTATACTTTCATAGTATTTTGTTTGGGAATTAACTATTTCCCATAGCTAGGACCCAAACAGGTGCTACCACTCTGGTCAAGTTAGATATAAGAACAATAGCAATTATGAGATGGTTCCACACTTCTCAAAACCTCCAATCTCTCGAACAGAGTCCTTCCTGCCTGACAACTGCTCTGACGAGCTGTTTTCCTGGTACCCAGAATACATAAATAGAAGCCATCCACTAGGTTGGCATCTAGGTCCCACCCTTTTACTGTTGAAACAGTTAAATGCAACCGCCTCTTCTACTCCAACAGCTTCTATCGCACTTCCCGACAGCGAACTCCCTTCCTCTTACTTGTTTCCCTGTTAACTAAAATCTTCAAAAGTTTAAATGTAACGTCAATCGTCATTTTCTGATGATTAGATCCCCGTTCTGTTATTTATTCTCTTTCGACCCCTATACCAAGTCTTTTATTTAATTTTCACACTGTTTTCCTGGTACCCAGAATACATAAATAAAAGCCAGCCACTAGGTTGGCATCTTGGTCCCACCCTTTTACTGTTGAAACAGTTAAATGCAACCGCCTCTTCTACTACAACAGCTTCATCACTCACCCTTCCCGACAGCGGAACTCCCTTCCTCTTACCTGATAACTAAAATCTTCAAAACTTTAAATGTAACGTCAATCGTCATCTTCTGATGCTTAAATCCTCGTTCTTTTTTTTATCCACATCCCCCCTCTACCCAGTCTTTTATCTAATTTTCACACTTTGTACCCCCCTTGAGTACGAGTGGCACTCTCGCCTTGAAGAAAAAAAAATACTAGCAATACGTTTTTGTAAATGAAATGATTAATGTTATGAAGAGAATTAAATTTCGGCATTAAATGACCCATAAACAGTTGATGTGCCGTTAAGCAAAGAAACAAGCAAAGAAGCGCAAACGCCAAATTCTAAGCAAAGCATTAGAAAAGAGGAAAGTGACGTTAGAAACAGAGAAAAGAGTATAACACCGCTATGTAATCTAAATCCTCGTATATGGCAGGGGATGCTTGCACTATCTCTTTACAGATGAAGAAGTGACATGAGGCATCAGAGATTTCGTTCAACAAAAGGCTGTGGCGATTACAATGAACTGAATATGTGAATAACAAGGACGTTTAAGGATAATGGGAACAAAATATATCTATCACTGTTCATTATCTATCTATCTATCTATCTATCTCTGCTCATTATCTATCTATCTATCTATCTATCTATCTATGTTCATGATGTATCGCTGCTCATTTTCTATCTATCTATCTATCTATCTATCTATCTATCTATCTATTTCTGTTTAATATCTATCTATCTATCTATCACCATTATCTATATACCTATCAATCTTCAGTGAAACAAAAAGAACGTTTTTACTTAGAATCATAAAGAGTCGAAATTTCTAGGACACATAATGAGAAAAGGCGGCTTGGCGAGTTTGATACTCACAGAATATATCGAATGCAAAAGAGACA
>CAHIKZ030001532.1:290000-357500 GCA_903632075.3 Acanthosepion pharaonis | reverse complement strand
TTTAATCAAAATTTAAAAATGAAAGCTAATTTGCTAAAAATTCATTAATCATCGAAAAGACTTTTTTCTTAAGACAATATTGTCCTTAATATATATTCCTAAAAGCAATTAAAATCTTTTCTAATTAAATTATGTCTTAATTTATTACGTTTTTCTTTTACGATTCAGAACAGATTTTCGGTAAGACAAAAAACAAACAAATAATGATTTAAATTCTCCAAAATTTAAATTCTAAAATTATCTTGTTGAGTTTCTTGAGTTTTTAATAAAATTAAGTGGAATAAAAAGAAAAATATTTTAACAATTTTTTATAAAACCATAATTTCTGAAATAATTTAATTCATTTGTGAATAAATCCTAAAAGTTTTATTAAAATCAGACAATTATTTGATTTTTGCAAGAATTTCCAAATCAATGTGTCTTTCACCACAAAAAAGATGCTAAAATTTGTTATGCTAATTTATAGTCCTTCCGTTGACGCAAGAAAAAACAAGTTTTTTAATAAAAATTTAGATCCTTCTAAAAAGGCTTAAAAATTTAATTAAATTATTAAAAATATTTTGGTCTTTCCTCTTAATAATATCATAAACATTTTGACGATAAAACATAGTTTTCGTGAAGTTTGAGGCATTTTTTCATCATAATATACTCTTTTTTCAGCGAATTAGTGGAGATACCTAAGGGAAAGGTATAAATCAACATCTTCTCTCCCTAACTATGGGTTAATTAATAAGACTCGTATATATAAACAATTATTATCTCCAAAAGTAAAATAAAATTCTTACAATGCCAAAATATTTCCTGGCTTTAAATAATCTGCAAAATGTCGATAAGCCGTAGAAAACGAATCAATCAATCAATATCTCCTAAATTGAACCATTTCTACTGTGTAGTGATTTCGATCCTCACAGGGGACTCCATACAAAATTCCACATTAAATATCCAAAATAAGGGTTAACATCTAAATTCAACCAACCTAATATTTCTACTGTGTAGTTATTTCGATCCTCATTGGGAACCCCATATATAATTCCACATTAAATATCCCAAATAAGGCTTTACATTTAAATTCAACCAACCTAATATTTCTACTGAGTAGTGATTTCGATCCTCATTGGGAGTACCTGACAAAATAACACACTTAAATAACACGACAAAATCAACCAATCCTTTGAAATTTCCCTTTTGGAATGAACCGTTAAGTTAAAACACACGGAAGTGATCATCGTGACAATAATTTGGGGGACATTGTCTTTGCAATGGCTGGAGGGGAGAGTTAATTTAGAAATGAAAATGAAAAGTAAGAAAATTCAATTTAAGAAGAAAATAAATAGGAAAAAATGCATTTCCGAGATGCATTCCTTTTTCAACATTCGTTGGTCAACGAAACTGAAATCACTGGGTACCATTCCCTTTGCGATGGCACCATTCTCAAATGAACTTCCCGACCCGTAACCTTTTGTCACTGGTTCTTATCAGAGACCGTCTCCCTGTTTAGATTCATGCAGTGTCGACGGCCAGACTCCCGGTGAGTCGACTCTGGAACCTGATAAAACCGTTCTTTCTCATTAGACGGAATCCGAAGAGAAATCCGACAAGCAAATTCCTCAAAGAGTTCTGGCATTTCTTCATTTTGAGTACATCTGAGCTGTTCGGCTTAAAAAAGGAAAAAAAAAAAAAGGATTAAGTTTGTTTTTTTTTTTGAGAAGAAATGGATAAAGACTACCGTAATTGATTATATATATATATATATATATATATATATATATATATATATATATATATATATATATATATATATATATATATAGAAGTTTTTCTTCTCTCTCTTAGAATGCTGTTTTATATAAAACCAGTTGTAAGGTGTTTCTTTAATCAATTTATCTTATTATTAAACCTGACTTATTTTCCCCTTTCATCATTTCTTCCTGATGTTTTTATTTCATTTTGTTTAAATGTCATATCTCCTTCAGGACGAAGACAAACATTACTCTTAATGGATTCCTTTTCTTTACTATCTGGGAATTATCATGACTTCATGAGAAAGATAGCGAAGTTGTTTCTCTCAATCTTCTTGACGGTTTTGAATTTAAACTGAGCGCGCTATCCAAGGCTAGAGTACCTAGTCTAACCTGTTATTTAACGGATAGCTGGGATTTGGGAGATTTTCATGTACTCACGTTTTTCAATGGCGAAGGACGAGGAACATAAATACGAATGTAAAACTAACAGACCAACAGGAGTTGAACTCGACTCGCTAGTTCGACTTTTTGTGCCGATAACCGTTATACTGCCCGCACATTGAATTTTTTTTATGTCTATTCTGGGCGTGAGGGTCCATGACTCTCTACAGATTCCCCACCCCCCGCTTTTTTTTTACTATCTGGAAAATAACGTGGCATCTTTGGAAAGATAGTGGAGTGGTTTCTCGATGACTTCTTGTAGACTGGCTTCCACGCAAGGCTAGAGAGGTCGGACCGCTTGCAATATAACGCATAACTGCAAGTAGAAGAAATTGGTGACGCCGAATTTGAACACGGCTCGCCGATTTCACTTTGAGCGCAGATAACCTTTGAAAGAAAGAAAGATAAACTAGAAAGAAAGAAAGAAAGAAAGAAAGAAAAAGAAAGACAAAAGAAAAGAAAGAAACAAGAAAAAGAAAAAAGGAAAAAAGAAAGAAAATTGAAAGAAGAAAAAGAAAAGAAAGAAAAATGAAAGACTGAAGGAAAAAGAAAGCAAAATGAAAGAAAAAAGAAAAAGAAAGAAAGAAAGAAGGAGGAATGAAAGAAAAATGAAAGAAAAAGAAAAAAAGAATGAAAAAGAAAGAAAAATGAAAGAAAAAAGAAAAAGAAAAACCTAAAAAAAAATAAAAATATATGACAAAAAGAAAAAGAAACAAAAAATGAAAGAAAAAGAAAAAGAAAAAGAAAAAGAAAGAAAGCAACATTAAAAACAAACAAAGAAAGAAGGAAGAAAGAGAAATGAACGAAAAAGAAAGAAAAACGAAAAAGAAAAAGAAGAAAAATAATTTTTAAAAGAAAGAAAAGAAATTAAGAAAAGAAAAAGAAAGAAATGAAAAAAAAATGAAATGAAAAAAAAAAGAAAAAAATCCTTTCTTTGAAAAAGAAAAAAAAAAATTATTTTTTTTTACAAGAAAAAAAAAACGTTACTTTCTACATTTGTCGTTAGATGGCATTTAGTTTTAATGAATTTCACACAAAAAGATCGCTTTTAATTGTATCTACTTGACTAAAGAAATATGTTTTGTGTTCAAAAGAAAGAATAAGAAATGGCATTAAAAGCGTTAAGAGATTCGGTTTTCAAAAATCAACGACATAAATGACAATTTTTCCTAGCAACTAATTCATTATAATTTTTCCACATCAGGTCAGCGGTAAACGTCTGCTCTAGAAGGTCCAAGGAGTCACTCTCCTGGAGGTTAGCATCAGCCATGCTGCTCTAAGGCAAAAAAAATTCTCTCAATAATTAACTGTGTTTGATTTATTAACGTGTAACTTTTTCTTTTCTGTTTTAAATATATAGAGTCGATCATAATCGCTGAATATTTAAAGAGATTCTGGTGAGAAAAAAAAAACCTTTCTTTTCACACTATGTTTCTTGTGGTCAATGTTCTGCTATGCATTCGCTCAAACTCTTTAGATGGCATTAGGAGCGTTTAGCTCTAAGTAATTTCATTAAACGATCGCTAAAATGTTCATTTTATGTTTGTCATTAATTGGCAGTCGGCCTGGCTTATTCGTCGTTGTTGTTTTATCTTCTATGTGCCGTCTTCCGTTTGGGAATGGGCGATCACGGATTATGCCCCTTTGGTCCTTAGCAAATTTTAGAAAATTTTTGCCAAATTCCCACCTCTATTCCAAATCCATTTAAAGGAATTTCATTAGGCAGATGCTCTGCTAAAATTTACATTGTCAATTTGCCTTTAATATGTCCTGTAAGTTATCAAAATTTCAATTTATAATCTCCTTCCTCATTATGTATCGAAGAAATTTTTAGCTGTCTCTTTCTGCTTCTAAATGTAGGAGATTTTTTCTTGTTGGTATCCTCGTTGCTACCTCGCCTCGTCTATGGGCCTTAGGCCATGGCAGCTGTCAGAATCCAAAAATATTGAGAAATGGGTCCTGTTTATAATATCGATATAGTTTAAAAACAAATCATGACTTTTACAGAGTTATTGAACTTAATATTTATAAATGTCGAGTTTGACAGTGTGCTAACATCGTTGGCATTTATATTTTCTTTTTAAATTTTTGAATTGTTTTTTTTTAATTTTTTTTTTTAAACATTCCACCCCAATGCAAACAAGGGTTACCATTAGCAATTTGCAAAATGTTTATAATTTCTGGGATCAAAACAAAGGGCGTGATAGAGGAAAGGATGAAAGTGAGAAGGACGGGGAATAGGAGATGTCGATTGACATTGCATTTGAATATTTCAGAGATTATAGCTACCAAAAAACAAAATTTTTTTGGAGTTCCACTGACAGGAAGTGCAGACATGAAGCTATTGAATGTAGAAGAATTCGAAATGCTACATTCAACCGTTTCGATATTGAAAGGGCTATGATTTTTTTATCAATTTCTTTAATTTTGGGTTACTTTAAATTTTTAAGATTTCTTTTATTCGAAAAAAAAAACCGGAATAAAAATTCCACAGGCGAGAATAAATTTAAAAGAATTATCAGAATAGAATTTACACTTAGCAATTTCAGCAGTAAAATCTAACTGGCAATCTAGTATTGCGCTTACATTCGGGAAGTCGGGTCACCAAAGAAGAGAGATCATTAGATCAAATGCTATGAAAATATTTATTCAAATGGCAGAGGGAAATATGCAAAACTTTAAAAAAAAAAAACTGGAACGGAGATGCCATTTGAAACCGAAAATATTTTAGATACTTCTTTGAATTTAAAGATTTTTAGAAGAAAATGAATTATTATCAGAAAAATTTTGTACGGCTAATTGTTGAAAAGGTAGCGATCGAATCAAAAAATTTTTTCAGATATAAAAATCAAAATTATACACGCTTAGGCGAGAAATGTATCTTTTCGATAGATGACTGACTTGAAAAGATTTTTCCCCTTAATTCTGTATTTCTTTCTGCGATTTGACCAGACCATGTTCAAAAGTTTATAATAAAGTAAATTCTGCTATTTACCTATTTTTACGGTGGGACAGAAGAAGAGGATTCATTACTTTTAAGAGGTTATTAGCTAATTGAATGTAATGGATTCGACTGAATTTTTCTTGGCTCTTTCTGATTCCTCAGTCCGAAACCGTCAAAGTTAAAAAATGACATTACATTAATATCAAGCTTGGAAAATCTTTTGCATTAGGTTGTTTATTTAAAACTTTGATTTATAACTTCTGTAAAAACGAAGAAACTTTATTTAAAATATTTAAAATTTAATTTTGTTGAAAAATAATATAAATACTTTCAATTTCCAGCGAAATAGATCGTCTGACAAGTCAAATGAGCCAGGATGACGAAATTTTTAAAATCAAAACGTCACCCCTTTTTAGAACTATTATTTTTATCATTTATCCCCAAGCAATTTTTTTTTTATTAGGACACGAGGGGTTACTTGGATTGGAAGAATTTCTTTAGTGAAAAAAAATTTCTAAAAAGGAAACGTTTCAAAAAGACATTTTTCTTGACACTTCAATTTTGAAGATTTAAACAGGGGAAGAAACAACCGAGAAAAGAAACGTTTAGAATAGAACTTACGGTTGACATTTAATAGATTATTTTTCAACAGTAAAAAACGAAATAGAAAAATTTTCAATCTAGTTGTAGGATCATATGCAAAATGAGAAGGAATAAAAGAAAAAAATACAAATATAAATTTTATTTAAATAATTTCAATGTGTGCATAAAAATAAAAAACTATTGATATTATCAAAGAAAATAAACATCACAAAACACTAGAAAAATTTAATTCTAAAGTCGATGTCAACTTTAAATACGGTCAAATCACGCTGAAAAAACACCGGTTCTCGTTAGATCACCGAAGTTAAGCATCGTAGAGCCAGGTCAGTACTTAGATGGGGACCGCTTGGGAACACCTGGTACTGTAAGCCCCCAAAGTCCAACCCTTACCTCACAGTCGGTGGGGGGTGTAAACAGTAGTGTCAGAGTTATGCCGTCCGGAACTTCGTTCCTGGTAGGGCCACAATAAGGCGGACAGGTCTGACACACACGCCGGCTAACAAGGGCTCTGGTGAAAATCCAAGGAGCGTCTGCATCGGTAACCGGCGGCTTCTGGTCGTTCCTGTCTCTGCGTCTGTGGGAACCCCGGGCAAGCAAGAACGTTATCCGAGTAGGCCTGGGTACCCTACTTCTGTAATTTATCCCAAGAATCTTCTTCTCATAACAGGAAGAAGCCGGCTCAATCCGCCCAGGGTGAATGCCGCATCAGTAAAACAGTACAAATAAGTAAGTCTAACATTTTGAGAAGAGATGATTGTAAAAGAACAGGCATGAAAGTATTTATCATAAAAAAAGACAAAAATTCAATCCCAAATCGGTGGAAAATCCATTTTACAGAAGATGAATATGCCAGGTGAGTTAATCGAATAAAATTATTGATTCTTCTTTGGATTTTGATTTTTACTTTCCAGAGGAAGCAATAATATATAGAATAAAATGTCGCTGCCGACACTTGAGTTTGAACATAGATCGCCAGTGAGCAAACACAGGCGATCCCATTATTGAATTAAATAGACCACGTGACCATAGAAAAAAATATAAGGAAGTAGAATGACGTCCAATTGATCGTCATATTCTATATTCTATCCTCTATTATTATTCGGATCACTATTTCTATTCTATCCTCTATTACTATACGGACCGCTATTCTCTCTCTCTCTATTCACTATACTATTTCTCTATTCGGATCACTATTCGGATTACTGTGCGAGCGAGTATTATCGAGCAAGTACTATTAGTGCGAGTGATATTCAAAGGCGTCTGATACCAGTATTGTTCAACGGCGTTACTATAGTTGTATCTGCGATTGTAAAGTCTCTACTACAACGAGCATTACGAAAGTGACAACGAGTATTCGTTGACATCACAAAAGTGGCAACGAGTGTTCGTTGACATCACAAAAAAAACAGACCACATTGCTCCATAACAATATTCAATTCAAATTCTTCAATCTAGGATTATATAATTTTCTTACTTTAACCATTTAATTGAAAAACCTTTTTAATTTTTTTTCTTTTTAATCACAATAAACAACAAATTTTTTTCCACAGTTATTTTATAATCGATTTTGTGTTTTTCCGCAGATTATTCTTATATCGTTGTTTGGTTGGTACAATTCATTGAACCTATTTTAAAAATGTATTTAAAAACGTTTTCAATTTGAAAAATATTTCATCAGATTTTTATCAAAGTTTTACACTATTGTCTTGACTGCAGATTAACGTCCCAATTTCTTCTGTGTCATGAACATTTTCAAAAGAAGCATATCGAAAATTATAACACTGCATCAAACTTTTGGCAAGCCTTACCAGTGAGTAATTCAAAATATTCTTTATAGACTGACTTACATAATCTCCTGATTTTAATCAAATTGAGAAACTCTGTGGTCAATCAAACTTAAGAACAAACGACCAAATTGGCATGGACATAAAAAAACACTAACATGTTTACACTAGGTCATGTTTCATTGGAAAATATGAAAAAAAACGTAAAAAAAATAACAAAATTATTTGTTTTGTTTTTAAACAATTTTTTTTTTATGACATGTATTTAGTGATTGTGACCAGAAAAAAGTCTGACATGAACCATCCTTCTTTAACCAAAACAAAATTGAGTGCAAATGGCTAAAATTCAGGAGCAACTGAAAATGGCGATATAATTTGTAAATTTACATGGAAAAAGTTAACAATCAAATTTATGAACATAGATTGTCTGAATTTCTGAAATTAAAAGTTAAAAAATTGAAATTTTTACACTGGGAATATTCCTAAGATTTTTCTTCTTCTTCTTCTTCTTCTTCTTCAAAAAAATTTTTTTTTTTTTTTTTTCAATGAAATTCTTTCTTCTTTTTTTCTTTTCTTCTTTTTTCTTCTTTATTTTATTATTAATATCATCAAAACATTATTTAAGTCGTTGTTACCTCCGTGATTTTCTACACTCACATGCATTGAATTATGGGACAGTCGTCTAGTGATAGTAGTGACATAGTAATTGTGTGTTCAGTCTCGGACCTGGCAGTGTATAATTGGAAATTGGGTGAGCAACATTACTAATTAAGAATTGGGCGATAAAAAATTATTCTTTTGAAATTGATGCATCTCTGAACTTAGAAAATCGTAATTTTTATTTAAAAATTACCGTTTCTTTCATAGAAAATTCATGACGCTGACGGCTTTAGAAGACGTTATATAGTAGTATAAAGAAATTTCTAAAAAAAAAAATCAATGCATACAAACATTGGACCCCATGCATCCCTCACATATTTAAAACCAATTTTACATTAATCAATGGTCCGATTTTGTTTGTATGTCAATGACATACTTCCAAAAATGTAAGGCTCCCGCCGCTGCTAGTAAACAGACATCATTTAAGTTTGTGAAAGCTCAGGCTCCAGGAAGGTTTATAGTCTTGGAAATACTTGTACCAGCTGGATGTTACATCATAAAAAAGTTGAATTAGATAGCAATCATAGTTCCAATGACTCAACATATGAATCCATGTCCCTATTAGTCTATCCAATTCGATGAAAGTCCAAGTTTCTTGATCCTGGGCGTTGAAAATCATTAAAGTCGAAAAAAAACAAATATTTGTCAGGGTATTTTTAGGAAAGGAATCGCGTCTTGTAAGCCGGAAAATACGGTAATTCATTTGGAGCCGTATTATACCGATTGGAACATTTTAAATGATCATATTTTTGTGCATTTTATCAGTGATGAAATTCTATATTAGATTCTAATATTCTATAAAATAGAGCCAGTAATTCTATAAGACTTATGAAACTAACATCTCAATAATGGAAAACCTGGGTTTATTAAATTCAAACATGTCGCGTACAATCTATTTTACATTTTTGATCATTTTTAGATCGAAGGCCGGACCTATCAGCGACCACGGTGAATTGATGTCCCCAGAAGAGTGCAATTAAAAAGGGTCTATTCAATTTAAACCCATTTAAGACCTCATGTGGAACTTGTACATACGATCCATCGGTAAAGATGCTGGAAAAAATAGTCAGTTCCTGGACCGTTTATATATAAGACATTTCACTCTTCCTGCTGTTTTAATATGCTTTTACATAGAGCCAGATCAGAAAATAAAGTACGATTGCATTAGATATATGGACAGGAATTTACTGTCCAGTCTTCACTTCTTTGTCTCGATAGGTCAGTTTAAGCGTCTCCAATTGAATCCCTGTTGAAATGACAAATTATTTTCCACCCCTACAACCCCACTTTCCCACAATACTAATGGTCACAAGCCTCTCGCTCTCTCTATTTTTTTTCCATGGGAAGTAATCTAGATGAACCCTTCCTTAGTTCCACCAGTTCTAACCATCTCATTAAATAAGATCCTCCATGCCACACCCATTGTAGTGAATTTTTCTCATTCCCTTCGTCGTATTCCATTGGTGAGATTTATTTTTATTACAAATTCTTCCTACGAACCAGTTTACTTTGTGAAGCCGTACTCCCAAGAATTTATTGATCACTATAATCTTAACCTGTTCAAGTCTAGAGTTAATCGTTATCCTCCACACATATCCATATAAAAAATAAAATTTTTGACTCTGAACCTTTACTGTGTGTTTGAAATTGTGAATATTAATGGCATTCCTCAATTAACATCATTGTACAAAAAGATCTTAAAGTTAATAATTGACCAATTCAATTCTTCTTATTTATTCTTATTTTGAATTTAGTCAATATCAACCTCAATTTATTTAATGCCGACAACATTTTAGGAAAGATTCGTATGAATAGAATATGTATTCTTTGGTTTGGTTTGGTTTGGTTTATTTTGTTTTACGGCATATCAACCTCAATGGGTTATTTAATGCCGACAACATTTTTAGGATAATGTTCGTATGAATAGAGTATGTATTATTTTTTTAGATTGGTTTGGTTTATTTTTTTTACATATCAACCTCAATGGGTTATTTAATGCCGACAACATTTTTTTTTGCTGGTAATACTTTGTTTTGTCAAAAATCTGTTTCTAGTAATATCTTTCCTTCAGAATTGTATTGCTGGTAATAATTTGTTTCAAAAAAGTATTACTGGCAATAGTTAACTATTTGCCCATAGCTGGGGCCCTAACAGGTGCTACCACCCCGGGTCAGGGTGGACCTGAGAACACCAGCAATTAAGAGGTGGTTCCACGCTCCTCAAAACCTCCTGATTAGAGACCTTGCTGCTGGATGTAGTTTAACATCTTACCCGGGATGCGGAGATAGTTTAACGTCTTACCCGGGACGCGGAGGTAGTTTAACGTCTTACCCAGGACGGTAATAATTCTATAAAATCTTAAGATCTTAGAATCTGTGATACTCCTTTCAAACGTGAGATATATGTCCAGCCGAATTTAATGAATCGGGAGCACTAGTTTGAAAATTATTATGGTTTTATATAGTCAAGTAATTGGAATAGAAAAAGATGCCTTTCAAACACTAAGTAAAATACTAAGAAACAGGAAAACTTCGTTAGAAACAAAGAAAAGAGTGCTGAACTGCTATATGATATCAATCCTCCTACACAGCATGAAGAAACGAAGGGAAGTAATCGGAATATGGTTCTACAGAAGAATGCTGAGAATTCCATGAACGTAAGCACGTTCACACTCCTACCTCTTTTGAACAAGAGTAGAGGTTTATCCCTTGGTTCCTGTTTAGGATTGGGTTTCCGGTTCCTTCTAAAGCCTTCTCTTTCATATCCAGTGACCCATTGCACCTTGGTTGCATTATCATCTCGCTTGGCATGGTACTTCTTACTCCGTAACCCTCTACCTCGAGTGGCTCTTGGGTCGGGTGAACATCATTGGAAAAGAAAAAAAAGGAATAAGCGAAGCTTAAGGAAAATAGAAATAAAAAGGTCACGTGATCGTCACTCTGGCACTCTCTAGCTTGAGTGGTTCTTGGGGCTTTCATTGGGTGAAATATCAGTATAGAAAGAAAGAAAACAAAAAGGAGGAGATAGCTGAAATATCTTGGACACATGATAAAGAAGGAGGGCTTGGAGAATTCGGCACTCACAGGATATATCGAAGGCAAAAGTGACAAGGGTGTCAATGGTCCACTTACATCAGCAGCTTGTGTGAATGTATTGCGGAATGAATATCAAAAGCACTACACGGAATAGGAAGTTGTGGAGAGCCATGATCGTCAACGTTTTCAAGGGGCACGGCAGACAGAAGAAGAAGAAGAAGAAGAAGAAGAAGGTGGAACGTGCCGTAATAAGATTTTGCCGTTTCCGTCGGATATTACCGCAGGCATCAAGGTATGCCTCTGAGCCTAGTTTCTTAAAGTAATGAGGAAGGTGTTACCTGGAAGAGGGGTGTGCAGTAGGAGACTTCTGTTAATTATTCTCTGCTTCCAGCCATGTAGAGGCGGAAACCGAAGATTGATTAAGATCACAAAAAGTGTGTTACACTGGTTAGCTAACCATTGCCACATGGCAAGGCGATCAACGCACTGACTTTTGCGCTTTCATTGTCAGATTTTATTTATTTAGTTCCTTGCTTATCTACTGCTCGTATGTCTGTCTGTTTGTCTCCTGCTGCCTCTTCGGATAAAAGCGGTGATTAAAAACAGGTGTGGCATTCGCCTCGTTTTTAAGGTGGTCTCAAGGTTTGGGGTGGCTTGGGGAGCCGGGGATTCAGAATAGATAAAGTCATCTTGGATTTGAGACTTGGCAGTGGCAGTTCGCCCCCTAACGATGAGGAGAGAGAGAGGGGGGATGAGTGTGTGTGTGTGTGTGTGTGAGAGAGAGAGAGAGAGCAAGATAGTGAGAACGAAAGAGAGAGGGAGAGAGAGAATTAACGAAATAGTGCGTCATGGCGAGATAGTTTAGGAAGCCGGAATTCACTTAGATAGATAGATAGAAAGAAAGAAAGAACGAAAGAAAGATAGACAGAAAGATAGATAGAAAGATAGATAGATAGATAGATAGATAGATAGATAGATAGATAGATAATGAACAAAGGTAGATAAACAGACATGAAGAAAGTGAGTGAAATAGAAGATAGATAGATAGATAGATAAACAGACGTGAAAAGAGTGAATGAGATATACAGATAGATAAATAGATAGATAGATAGATAGATAATGAACAGAGGTAGATAAACAGATATGAAAACAGTGAGATAGATAGATAGATAGATAGATAGATAGATAGATAGAAAGAAAGAACGAAAGAAAGAAAGATAGACAGAAAGATAGATAGATAGATAGATAGATAATGAACAAAGGTAGATAAACAAACATGAAGGAAGTGAGATAGATAGATAGATAGATAGATAGATAGATAGATAGATAGATAAACAGACGTGAAAAGAGTGAATGAGATAGATAGATAGATAGATAGAGAGAGAGAGAGAGAGTGAGAGAGAGAGACTGAGTGAGTGAGAGAGCCAGAGAGACATACATGAAGAGCGTGCAAGGCAGACAGGTGTGGACAGACTGAGGTAGATATAAAAAAGCGAAATATATATCTTTTTTTCTTAAAGGTTTTTCTTTTTTATCTGATGTTTACGATGAACGTTATTTTTCGTGGTGATACCTACTTGAGTTGGAATCCTTGGTACTTTCTATTAGAATTTTCTTTAAATGTGAAATTAACAGCAACCGGCCTAGATCTAGAAGTCCTACTGAACAAAACTTGTGATTCTGACAGGAATTGAAACAGTATATACCGAAAACTATATATATATATATATATATATATATATATATTCCAGGAACAAAATATATTCTGGTCACCATAGCGACTGGCTTATCCCCTTCCTTCCCTCTCTCACTCTCTTTCCTTAACCCCTCCCCATGTCTTTCCAATAAACCTAATTTGGAATTTTCTGTCTTTTTCCCCTTTTAACATTAAAACCTTTCCTGTTTCTCTTATTTTTTCTTTCTTCCTTTTTTTACGTTTGTCTTTGCCTTGTTTGTAAATAAATTGAACTCTATTTATTTTGTATAATTTGACCTGAAAACATGGATATCTGAGTCCACGAAATAAAATATCACCTGAATGAAATTTAAGGATTCTGTATTCATTATTATATTGCTCTGTTCTTACATTGAGCTCTCTGTGGATTTATATCCTCCGTGGAATTATCCCTACTAATTATCAGGTGATATCATTTATATATATATAAATTTTATATACTTACTGAGGTTACAAACAGTCAAAATGAAAGAACAGCCACACGTGCGTAGATGAAAAAAGAGCGGTTTATTGTAAAAATGAATACACTCCTGAAAGACAGGGAATCGGGTGGCAGGCTAGTAATTCCCAAAGCAAGGATATTTATCTTACCTCCCCGGAAGGTAGCGTGTGGCACAAGGCCATTTTAATGCGGAGCAAATCCGAGCCCATAGGCACGGGCAAAAATTCCCCGTAGACCCCGAATAGACGGGGTCGGGTAGCTGTCTACCACCCCAGACGAGACTCTGCCCTTCGGCATAGCTGGAGACGAATTTCCAACTAATTGCCGAAACAAGGTTATTTATCTTACGTCCCCATGAGGCAAAATGTAGCACAAGCTAGCCAAAGCTAACCCCCTGTGCTCACTACATATAGCTACAGATATAGTCAGTCCACGTAGGCGATAGGGAGTGTGAGACATTCCATTACAACATATATATATATATATATGTGTGTGTGTGTGTGTGTGTGTGTGTGTGTGTGTGTGTGTGTGTGTGTGTGTATGCATAGGGTTAGATAAATGAGATAACTAGATATTAGCAACCGTATACGCGTGTGTTGGCGTGCATACGCTGGTAAGCATATAAATAATTACCGAATTTAGCCAAGATGTGTAGACATAATAGTGCTCAATGTGATTAGACAGAGCTAAGAAATATATGTAAATAAATACACATATATCTACGTTTGGTTTGCGACTAAAGTTTTTTTGGTTAACCAACTCATCAGGCACAATGTATACTTTTTAAAATAAACAATAAGCGATATATCGTGCCCGATGAATTGGGTAACCAACGAAATTCGATTCGCACATCAAACGTTGGTATATGTGTATTTATTAATATATATATATATATATATATATATATATATATATATATATATATATATATATATATCCAGTAAGATAAGAACAAATGGAGTATAATTTAATTTAAAAGAATGCTCAATACAAAATAGAGCTAAAATATTATTTTTTATCGGAGAATAAAACAAAACATGTTAAAAATCGCTACACAATAGCAATCGTGTTTCAGCACTACAAATGTGTCTCCTCAGATGATGGTAAATTACTGGTGAGTAATTTCAAAAGCAGTATAGTTCCTGTTTTTATTTTAAAGTAAACGAGGAAACGAAAAAATGAGGCTTGTAAGCTTACCAATCAAATATGAGACCAACGCTGAAATCTACACCAACTGAAAAATAATTTATGCGGGTCATGACCTGAACTTGCCTACATAAAATCTTAGACAACTTCGTTTGGGACTGATACAAGTGATTACAATATTTCTTAAAATATAGAGAATTATAATGTTCAACTTTCACAGGAAGTTAAAAGGAAAGAGGCTGGGTAAGTAATTTTTAAATGGATTTTTAATCCAATATAATTTCCTCTTACGTTATTTTTCCCCCAGAAACACGTGTTTGAGTCAAAATCCCTGTGTTTTATTTTCATAAACCATGAAATTCATAACCACCATCCCAGATCGAGAAGTCCTAACAAAGGAAAAGAAAATACCTCTCGCAGTTGAACTTCTCATCTAGGCCGGTTGATATCAATTTCTTATTTATTCAATCAAGCTAGCTTGAACATTCATGAGTCTGTAACGCTAATCATCACGTTCTTGCGTCAAATTCCGTCCTGGATATGACGATAAACTACATTTCCGTCATGGGTAAGACGATAAACTACGTCCAGCAGCAATGCCTCTGATCAGGAGGTTTTGAGGAGCATGGAACCACCTCTTAATTGCTGGTGTTCCCAGGTCCACCCTGACCTGGGGTGGTAACACCTGTTTGGGTCTCAGCTATGGGCAAATAGTTAACAACCAAACTTGTGTAAAAATAGGTTTTAATACCAGAAATACTTTGTAATAAAAAAAAATTATTACCAGCAATAATTTTTGAATGAAAAATTATTATCAGCAATACTTTAAAAAAACACCAGCAATGCAAACAGCTATACATTCTTTGGAAAAAATATGACCAGCTATAGATTTCTTCAAGGAAAAATATTCCCAGAAATAGATTTTAGAAGAAAAACGTTACCAGCAATAAATATTTTGTCGGCATTAAATAACCCATTGAGGTTGATATGCCGTAAAACACACAAACAAACCAACCAAATACAAAATTATTGCAATATATTGCTACATTTCATCAACATATATAGACATTCCACATTCATACAAATCTATCCTAAAAATGTTGGCGGCATTAAATAACCCATTGAGGTTGATATGCCATAAAACAAAATAAACCAAACCAATCTAAACCAAAGAATACATATTCTATTCATACGAATCTATCCTAAAAATGTCGGCATTAAATAATCCATTGAAGTTGATATGCCGTAAAACAAACCAAACCAAACCAAACCAAACCTGCGTCAAACTCGGAAGGTTGGCATTCGGTGTCATAACATAGCTGGTCAATGTAGTTTGTTCCTGAATGACCAACCCGTCTCGATCCATGGCTAAGTGTCCAGAGCGCAGTCGATCACTCACGAATTCCTGTCCTGCAAAAGCGCATTCTATGTTCGCGTAAAAACATAGATTTCAACTCAAACACTAAAAATAACGTTTATATTAATTTATGCGGGTCTCTCTCTCTCTCTCTCTCTCTCTCTCTCTCTCTCTCATCTATCTATCTATCTATCTATCTATCTGCTGTGCTAAGAGCCATTTACCCTCCTTACTATCATGAATGGGTTGATCCATTCATGATAAGTAGTCCTGGGTAATTGTCTCTCGAAAGAAGATAATACTATTGCAGTGACACTATTTACATTATTCGGACTATTGTCGTCATCTTTGTCGCCATATTTATTACAACGTTTCGGTCGTAGTACGCTCCGGCTTTCTTCAGGTGGTTGGAATGTCGAACTGAACCCTTTATTTCGCTCGCTGGGGAGTTCTTTTTTAATTCCACGTGCCATGTCTAATGGATGTCTGTTATCAGTTATCTCCTGTTAATTCCCCTCTCTAAGTTCTCCACTATTCTCCAGTTTATCCATTGTGTCATGTGTCCTTAAGGATACATGGCACAGTCGATAAAGGCGTTGGTTAGATGCAGGGACAGGACCAAAAGAGTTGTGAGTTCAATACCTGGTTTCTTTTGTGGACAACTTGAAGAGGTGAATTAACAGGAGATAACTTATTTGACATCCATTAGACATGGCACTCCACTAGAACAGTCTACCCCCAGCGAATGAAATAAAGGGTTCAGTTCTACATTCCAACCACTTGAAGAAGGATGTTTAATGTATTCAAACCGAAACGTTGTGATAAATATTGCAACAAAGATGAGGACTATAGTCTGAATAATGTAAATAATGTACATAATACCTCATCTCAGAAATAGAGACAGATACTATTGCAAGGACTTGTATAGCTGAGTATTAATTACTCCTAGCATGACTGACTCTGTCGAGTTTTGTGTTGTGTCTTGCCAGACCCCAACACTATCATTTCTCCTAACAAATTCATTAGCGGATGTCTTCCTAAGAGTATTTCTCTGAGCATTTGAAATCATTTTTGTCATTATATAATCGGACTAGAATCCTCATCTTTGTTGTTTCGATAAGTTCGTTTCGGCCGGTGGGATCTCCGGCCTTCCTAGACTTGTTTAAAGTTCTGGGGCGTGATATAGTTGTTATCATCCTCTTATAATTCTGATCGTTCCTTAGCACGCACGTTACGTCCTTTCAATACCTAATAAATAATGGGCTCTTCCGTTTTCCTTACAAGGAAAGAAAGTAAAGACCTATCAGTCAGTGTTTGGTTCCTGAGAAATAAATAAATAAAGAAATGGTGATAGAGAAAATAGAGGAGATGATAAAGCTCTCATGTGTTTAGTGTCTGCTTCAGTGAAATAGAAAATATATCACTTTCAAATCTTTTTATTTGTATCCTCGTACTTTAAAACAAAAAAAAAAATGACCTACAGGCATAACCATGATTGCCATTTCGATATTTGGTAAAAGTTGTTAAGCTCAAATACTTAACGATGCAATGGGGCGATTTGGACGGATATTTTATAGTCGTAGGACTCACAAGGAGCTTATTCAATCGTTAACTTAAAAATTATGATTCATCAGAAGATTCAAACAGGAATAGCGTGAAATTTTGATGGGTACTACTAGTTCGGTTTATTGTCGCTATCTGGATTAGAACAATTCAGAGAGTTGAAGATGAAAATCTTTTCTAAAAAAAGGACATTTGTACCAGGAATTTCTTGTCTTTGAGACTAAAGTCTATGGATTACCCGCTCCTGCTGTGGCGGAAGCAAGATAAGAATTAATCAAACTATCTTTAAGGATTATATGGCATACAGAAGAGGAAGCCCGAAGGACATATCAGCAGAAATGCTATGGCCCCAAAACAGCAACAGTGAGTAAGTTAGGTAAATGAAAAAGACAAGAAGCACACAGTTTAAGTATAATGATCAAAACAACAAAGATAGGGATATTAATAGGAAGAAAATATCGAACAATTACAGAGATTAGTCTCAGAATAAGAATAACATACCCTATAAAGCCGAAAATTGTTCTTCATTTGTCATGTGCTTTGGGGAGAATACCGGTCATGACTCTTCACAACTTCCTGTTCATTATAAGTCTAAGCAATGTTTATCCTCTTACTATCCCCCACTCTGCTATGCCATCAATTTACATAAGCTCATTAGATAGAACTGGTAATGGTAATATTAGCCTTAATGGTAGTAATACCCCCCCCCCAATCCTTAAATGTGGCAGAAACATCAGTTAATATTAGCCTTATAGGTCTGGGTATAATAGCAAAGTGCGATATTTATTTGTAATTTATTTACAAAATGTGGCACAAGGCCAAAATGGGGAATGAGGTAAAAGGACGGTCTTCATCTGTCTTAACTTTAAACTTAGCTAGCCACAAACACTGACCCAAACATACAACAATATTCCTTACACCAAAACAACGCATTCTTACTTACCTTTCTTGCTACATTCACCATAATACCTCATTGTCTCTATGGAGGTTCTAACATGTCCCCATATGTACAATTCACTGTCTGTGGGGGGAATAAAACAACAATTTTAAAAAAATAACCCCAATGAGCATTTACAGTATGAAACAAATAACTATTTACAAGAAACTAAAGAAAATAATGTTAGTAATAAATCCCCACCCCGCCATCCTTAAATGTGGCAGAAACATCAGTTAACTGGACGAAATCAATGCGGGACTTTAGTAATATAAAACATTTATTCATCCCATGGACTCACTCAAACTCAACAACAATTACGAAAATCACACCTGAAACGAAATGCGCCCCTCGTCCACCAGAGAACTGACATCACTGACCACCTAACGACGGAGGGGATGGGAAATTAAACTAAAGAAAAGAAGAGCTCATCCGATCAATTACCATGGAAGTATTTAGAGAAAGGCCACGGCGAGGCAACTTTACAGCAATTGCGATCGAGGATTTAAGATTTAAACTTTAAAGGAAAATGAAAACCTAATGGTTACTGACGCTTCCATTTTCTTTAAAACTTCCTCATTACTCACAGGCTCCGTCCATGATATTCTCAACATTCTTCACTAGAACCACGTGCTTGTTGCCTCAAGTCACCTCTTCATCTATGAGAAGATTTTCTCATATTCACTGTCATAAAGGAAGACTGATATTATATAGCAGTCCACTATTATTTTCTTTCTTTAAAACGAGATTTTCCCGTGAGCGCCAAATTCCCCAAGCGATTTTTCTTCATTCCGTATCAGGTTTTTCAACTGTCTCTTTCTGATTGTAAGTATACAGCATCCTTTTCGCTTTCATTTTTCCTTATTCCGTCCTTGGTATGACGATAAACTACATCCGCGTCCTGGGTAAGGCGATAAACTACGTCCAACAGCAAGGCCTCTGTTCAGGAGGTTTTGAGGAGCGTAGAGCCGAATCTTCGTTGCTGGTGTTTCCGGGTTCACCCTGACCCGGGGTCATGGCACCTATTGGGGTTTCAGTTATGGGTAGGTGGTTGGCCCCGGACTGCAGTTGGAGCACTGTGAGGGTGTAGAAATGGGTTTTAATAACAGAAATATTTTGTAAAAAAATTATTACCAGCAATAAATTTTTGAAGAAAAAAAATTATTAACAGCAATATATTATTACCAGTAATACATTTTTGGAAAAAATATTACCGGCAATACATTTTTGAAAAAAAAATATTACCAGAAATAGATTCTTTGAAGAAAAAAATATTAACAGCAATACATTAAAAAAAAAAAATATTACCAGCAATAAAAAAAGTTGTCGGCATTAAATAACCCATTGAGGTAGTGAGCACCACTTTTTTTGGCATATATTTTCGATACCTAAGGTTTAAAATTAAATTTCAAATATGAAAAATTTTTCTTGGAGATTTCATTTTAGCTTTAATTGAAAGTTCAATAATTAAGTAAAATATTCTGGAGTATTTCAGATAGAAATTATATAGATTGGAATGTCAAATGTAATTTTCTTAAAAGAGGCCATTTTCTTAATTTTAAGAAATTTGTAAACAAAACAAATTTTTGTATTTTAAAATTCTTTCAAAAAATAAATATATATTTCTGACACGTTATTTTAGTAAAATTAGAAATTTTAAAGTTAAATTAATCTGATTTGAAATAAATATTACTTATACCATAAAAAAATAATATACAACCAATTATTAACGATTGGTCCTGTTCATCTGATCTAACGTTTGATGGACTGCTGATAGACGAAGCGATGACAGCTACTATGGATGGCCCAAATTGTCAGAAATCTAAGTGAACGCGTATTTTTGGTTTTTAACTACCTCGTAATTTTTTACAAATCAACATATTTTCCACAATTATTTAATATTTTATTGACTTTTATTTACCCTTCGAAGATGCAAAAATAAAAAAAATTAAAATACGATAAAATTTACTTCAATTAATTTTATAATTTAATAGCAAATGAAATACCATGATTATTCAATTGAAGTATCTCCCACATTAATGTAATTACATAAAATAAAAATATTTAGCGAAATAGTAATTGAAAAAAGTAAAACTTCAAGTCTCATTTTCATCTTTGCGGATATTTTTGTGCACTTCGTCCTTCATCAGATGTTTGGCGATCGAGGTAACCTTCAGGTAACTTCGAACATAACCCTTTATTTAATATATGGAGATAGAGGGTTTTCGTACCGCCGACCATGTCAAGGGATATTTCCGATTTCTACACTCAGTGTTGTATCATAGCGTACTAGTCTAGTGGGTTAAAGCGTTCGTTTGTGGAGTTGGTGAAATAGTGATTGTGAGTTCAATCCTTGGGCTGGGTAGTATTGACAGAGACTCACTGGAAACGAAGCGAGTAGTAACTGAGCGGTACTAAATAGTTACTGGACGATAAAAACCGATTCTTTGGAAATTGCTGCATATTTACAATTAAAACGTTTAAAGTCACTAGAATTTTTGGCAACACACTGATGCGTGTTGAAACTCCCACAGTATTTAGTATTGTTGACGTCATCGCTAATATTCCTTGTCGAAATCTACAAACTCTACGTTTCGTTCGATTTAGCAATCCAATCGATGGAATTTGTCTAAGCTGATTTGTTTGGAAAAAAAAATACCTTGACAAAAACCGTACTTCGTGGTTTAATAATTTCTCTAATTTAATTTTATAGGACTTCATGGTAAAGAATATTTTTTAAGAAAATTTGTTTTTTTTTTCCTTTTTAACAACGAAGGATAAATTCTTACAATTTCTTACTCTTGAGCATGCAACATCTAACAGGCCATGCGTAAATATTTCTTTCTGGACCCAAATTCCAACTTTTGAAGCGTTTGGTCTTGTAATTTGTTTATAGTTCTCGCAAGCGCAGGGCGAACTGGAAGCTGGATTCTTGTATATATAAAAACTTAAAGAAAATATATGCAAAAACAATATTGCATTTTTATTAAATAAGCTTTTGTTATCTTAACCATTAAATTTTTTTTAAAATAGTGGGAGTATTTTGTATGCTAAATAATAAAACTTCTAATTTTTTCCAAAAATTTGGTGAAAATTTATTGTGCGCATCCTAGTAAAATCAGCTGTACTTTGTACCCCATTACCTGTTTCCATTTCTCCCCAAAATTTGGTTTCGATCGGTCAATGTATGACTATTTCAGAGGATGGGACGGACTATCTGAAGTCACAGAATTTTATATATAGATGTCTGTTTTTTCGTCAATCTCTCCCAGATATTTCAACTGTCACTTTCTGATTGTAAGTATAAGAAAGATGAGGATATTAGTACAAATTATTATTAGAATAACAACTAAAATAACAACACCAAAATAACGTTAAAGATAGTGTCCTCTAATTGTTTTTTGTTTAGCGGCATATCAACACCTCTATGGGTTATTTAACACCGATATCTAAATATTTTTAAGCAATATTATTTTATTTTTGGAGATAATAATGGTTTTAGTGATACAAATCTTACTAATTAACCCATAGCTTGGGGGAGAAGAGGTGGATTACTACCTTTCTCAAAGGTATTTGCGCGTAAGTGATTATAATGACTCCAACTGGAATTGGAACTCGGCTCTCCGATTAACAATTCTCAGCCATTTTCCATTACACCACCCGCACATCCAAGCTTACAGCTCCTGCTAATTCTGACTGGCGAAGCAGAAAGACTCCCCTTTTCATGACTAGAGCACTTCATCTAGATTTTACACGCACATTAATGCCATCTATGTGACGGAAGTGTGAAATCCTTTGAAGCGAAAAGAAAGGCCAGAGTTTGCGACCGCGAAATTAGTAAAGCCGGTCAACTCTCCGCCCATCAATCATACTGACTAAAAGTAGCTGATCTGTCCCAATTAGACATAATATATTGCCTTAAGCGATTCGTTTCAAGCCGGGACCTTTTTTTTCTTGCCTTGCGATTCATAGCCTGAGAACAGTAAAAACGACTTTTATTTCAAATTTACATTAATTACTCTTTAGCTAAGAGAAAATGCCACCATATGGTCGCGTTGTGGGTTCAGAAGACATACAGACTTTGACTTTTTTTAATACGAAAATTCACCAAAGGCTCGTGAGTCACTCAAGGTTACACTCGAAAAGTCTATGATGAAAAAGGTGCGATAAGAATGAAAGAGGGGGTAGTGGTAAGTGAAGGTTATAGTGAAAAAAAGGAAAGCGACTAACCATTGACTTGAAGAGGTCACGACTTTAGCATTCAGGCAAGCATCCCCGCGGGAGTTTGTTAGACAAAATAGCAGTCCTTTTAAAAAACGCTAAGTTGTGGGTTCAGAAGTCCTACAGACTTTGAATTTTTTTTAATATGGAAATTCACCAAAGGCTCGAGAGCAACTCAAGGTTACACTCGAAAAGTCTATGATGAAAGAGGTGCTATAAGAGTGAAAGAGGGGGTAGTGGTAAGGTTATAGGGAAAAAAAGGAAAGATAGCAACTAACCCTCTTCAAAGGTCACGACTTTAGCATTCAGGAAAGCATCCCCGCGGGAGTTTGTTAGACTTTTGAAAAACGCTAAGTTGAATACGGGGGGAAATGTAGGTGATTTTACAACGTGGAAATAACATGGAAATCCTTTCTCTCAAAGGTCTGAAGTTGTGAAACGAAAGAATGAAACAGATCTAAACATTTGCCATGGAAATAGCGATAGCGTAGCGACCTCCTGTCTTTGGGAAAGTTGTTCCAGAGCGGAGAATTACGTATTTAAGTTTAAAAACCGCATAAGTGATTTCCAAATCGATGACGTCTGAGTAGGGAGGACAAAGAGGCTCCATACTAGATAAGGTTTTAATACTCCATTTTTGATGTCTTGTTAGATGAAGTATGGCGTTACGTGCCAGGGACGTGTCAGTCAGGTAATTCATCTCAAGCCAGGCAAATCACTTTTAACCCTTAAACAGCGGGTATTACCAACTGATGCTTTATTGGCGATCAGTGGATTTCAGTAATTGATGATTTAAACCTTTTCTCAACAATACGGACACCGTTCATGATATAATCTAAATGACTAATTGGCAAAACTGGGGTTCCTGTCGTTACTATTTACTGGGATTCATCATGTTACGTCATTCCCTGGAACATTTGCCTGTAAATAAACCTGGAAGAACAAGTGAAAGTTCTCGAAGAGGAAAAGGGTCGAAAAAATGGTTTGTAGAATGTTTCAAGGAATCATACGGTTAAAAAATATATATTAAATCTAAGAACGTTTCTTTTATAATTCTTTTTTCCTTAATTTTATAATCTAAAAGAAATAAAATCTTCAGTATTTACATTAGTCGGACTATTGTCCTCATCTTTGTCGCCATATTTGTCACAACGTTTCGGCCATTGTACGCTCCGGCCTTCTTCAGGTGGTTGGAATTTCGAACTGAACCCTTTATTTCGATCACTGGGGTAAACTGTTCTAGTTCCACGTGCGATGTTTGATGGATGTCAGTTATCAGTTATCTCCTGCTAATTTTCCCTCAGAAAGTTCTCCACTGCCTTAACCAGGTATTGAACTCACCTTCTTTGGGTCTGTCACTGGATCTAAGCAACGCCTTTATCCACTGTGCCATGTGTCCTTGATGAGGACAATAGTCCGACTAATGTAAATACTGTACATAATACCTCATCTCAGAAATATAGACAGACAAATAAAATCTTATTAAATATATTTTGCATATTGTTTTAATCAATTTGCCCCAAGTAAGACGATAATGCCACTAAGATTTAAGGACCTACTGAGAACGAAAGAAAATGAAAAGATTTTAGAAAAAAAAAAAAAAACAAAAACAAAAAAAAAACCGGAAACCCAATCCTAAACAGGGATCAAGGGATAACCTCTACTCCTGTTCAAAAGACCGGGAAGAGTGTGAACCGGGTGATAGGCGAACGTATATACTCCTACTGAGGAGAAAAAAATAATTAGTGAATAAAATGTCATAGTTTAGATCGAGACGTTAGAAGTATAGGGTTGACATAGACGGAGACCTAGTCCTAAACAGGAAACATTGGATAAGCCTCCACTCCAATTCAAAAGACCGGAGAGGAGTGTGAACCGGACGATAGGCGATCCTATTTATTCCTATTGGGAGAGGAAAAAATAATTAGTGAATGAATTTTCAGAGTTCAGTCGGAAACGTCAGAATTATAGAGTTGAAGTAGCCCTTAGAAGAAACAGGAGACAAGTGATAAACCTCTACTCCTGTTTAAAACACCAGGGAAGAGTGTGAACCGGACGATAGGCGAACCTATCTACTCCTAATGGAATCCTTCAAGGAATCATAATGTTAAAAAATATTAAATTTAAGAACTTTTCTTTTATTAATCATTTCTTGGATTTTTATAATCCAATCAAATAAAATTTTATTTATAATTTTTGCATATTTTTTTAAAATCAATTTGCCCCAAGCAACGGGATAATGCAGCTAAGATGCAAGGGTGGCCTACAGAGTGCGAAAGAGAATAAAAAGATCTTAGAAAAAAAAAATGGAAACCCAATCCTAAACGGATCAAGGGTTAAACCTCTACTCCTGTTCAAAAAATCAGGAAGAGTGTGAACCGGGTGATAGGCGAACGTATCTACTCCTATTGAGGAGAAAAAATAATTAGTGAATAAAACGTCATAGTTTAAATTGCGACGTTAGAAATATAGGTTTGAAATCGCCGTAAACCTAGTCCTAAACAGGAAACATTGGATAAGCCTCTACTCCTGTTAAATAAACCGGGTAAGAATAGTATAAGCTGAATATCCTGCCGGAATCTTTAACAATGGATCGTATATATGTGTTCCACTTGAGGTCTGGAGTATACCTGTGACTCAATAGACGGTCAAAAGATGGAGCCTCATTGAGAATGCGACTGTTAATCATGACTGGAGAAATTTCAGAATGTGAACGGTAGCAAAAACACTAGCAAAATGAGACAGATACCTCCTGGAGTGATACAATAAAAATACTTTTTCCCAGCTTCTATAGCAATGGATCATACGAGGTCCACTTGAGGTCTGGAGTAAACTTTTTTCTTTAATAGACGGTTAAAATAAGGGGTCACATTTAGAGTGCAACCGTTTATTGTAACTAGAAAATCCAGCGTTTGATTGGTAACGATAAGCTTGGTTTTTGGAGGTAATGAAAATTACAAGCAAGTTATTAAGCTGTTAGAGCTCGGTCAGAAGAGAGATCAGCTCAAAGTTTTTTTTTTTTTTTTTTTTTTGGAAGTGCACAATAAACTTATGGTATCATCTGAATATATTTTCTTGTCTGAGAATGTTTCTTTGAAGCAAGAAAACAGAAACGGGATTGGGACGGAATCAAAACACTGGGGAACGCTTGGATTGAACTCAGGAGCTTCAGAAAAATGGCCATTGGCAACAACCTTCACCGGTCTAATCTCTAGTTAGCCTGCCACAAGTGTGAGGCTCTCAGAAAGAATCAGATGCATTATTTGATTCCTTTGTTTGTGAGACTAGTTTTGCAACTTCTGCTCTATGGTAGGTACCTGAATCGATATTAACCCGAGAACACTAACCAAAATTAAAATTACACCATTACTAACCATGGGTATATCATACCCGATTTTGAAAATATCAAAAACAAAAAATTAAATATAAATCTTTATTTGAAATATTTTACATGCAGACACTTCAAACTTTGTACTTTGAGTTAACATTAATAGGAACTGAAAAACATTATTTTGGTAAGAAAATCAGGTACTAAAAATTGTAATTAAAAATAGGAACATTTGCGCTGGGTACTATATACCCATGGTTAGTGTTCTAGGGTTAAAAATGGAGGCTACATCAGGGAAACTGCCCCAAAGAAAATGTTATCGACAAGGACTCTGACCTGGAGATTGGAGGTTTTGACAAGGGTAGAACCAGCTCTTAATTGCTGTTGTTCCCAGGTCGACCCTGACCTGGGATGATAGCACATCTTAGAGGGCAAACTATGGGCAAATAGTGAACCCACAAAACAAAAGCAATATGAAAATATAAAATTACATTTTCATATTAAAAATACCAGCAATGAGTTTTTATATAAAAAAGAACCAGCAACACGTATTGATAGTAAAATTCCTAAGAATAAATTTGACCCTAGAACACTAACCATCAATTAAAGTTACATCACTACTAACCATGGGTATATCATACCCGATTTTGAAAATATCAAAAAAATATTAAATATAAATCTTTATTTGAAATATTTTACATGCAAGCACTTCAAATTGAGTTAACATTAATAGGAACTGAAAAACATATTATTTATTATTATTGGTAAGAAAATCAGGTACTAAAAATTGTAATTAAAATATGAAAATTTGTTCTGGGTACTATATACCCATAGTTAGTGTTCTAGGGTAAACAAATCATAGCTTCGGTGATGGCTAGTAAGCACATGTAGGTTTCCATCGTTACCAATCCGATATAGGCTACCTCCCCACCCTGAAAATACAATCCATTAGTTAATCCTGCAACTTTAGACATCAACGAACAGAACCCCCCCACCCCCAAAAAAAAACTCCCCCCAAAAAAACGGAGAAATAGAAGCGAAAGAATAATTTGAATAATTAATGGAAAGGGGGAGGAAACACAACCTATGGATGATCGGAAAACAGCACGATGACTGGACTCTGCTTCTTATGTTTGACGACCCTACACGCAAGCCACCACTCTGCCACTGGGTGGCATGCTACTAGCGTTTACCGCTGTGGGACAGCCGGCGTGTTCGTCACGGCATGGTTACCACTGGCGAACCGCTAGAGGCCCACCGGTGGCACGTCAAGTAGTGCGACGAGAGAACTCATACGTCCAGCCTACGACCAATAGCTAAAAACCGTCGCTGGTACCCCCAGGACAATCCATCTCAGACGCAAAGAAGGACATCTCTGAACTGTAAAGGCACACGCGCACCCCCTACCCAACCGATTAAACGACTAAACTGTTCCTAAACATTACCGGGCACTCTATAAGTATGGCCTTGTGTCCAACTGAGCTGTGCTAGTAAATACTATATTACGTATATCTACTTCGCTCATTTTAGTGTGTAATATGTCCCCATTAGTAAGTTATTCTGGGAGGACTGAAGTCATGTAACGAGCCAAGGAGGGGGAGATTAACTTACGATCTGTGTCTGGCAGGTAGATACGTAATTTTTTTTTTTTTACGTAGGTCAGGTAAACATTTCTTTTGTTGGTCAGCCTTTTTTTTTCTTTTTTTTTTGCTGACGGAATTTTGAATATTTCTGTGATAAGAAAACAATAAACAAAGAAGTCAGTTACCGTCTCATCTTTCTTTCCGCATGCGCGCCTAGATAAGAAAAAAAAAAAAAAAAAAAACGCTGACAAGCCCGTTTCTTAAAAAAAACCAAAAAAAATCGGGCTGACACGTGACCTTCTGATCTGAAACGGGAACAGGTCAACCGAGAAAAAAATGACAGCCGGCTGAGAAGGAGAATTGTGTCCGTTTAAAGTTTCTTGGGGCGAAGCGACACCAGCCAAATAAGTTTTGCTGGATACTGCCCGCAATGCGATACCCGTGTGGAATACTGACAATGCTTGGACGATAAACGGTCATTTAATCAGAAGACTCAGAAAAGTTATCTCTCTCTCTCTGTCTCTCTCTCTCTCTCTGTGAGCTATAATCTCCAGCTATTCAAGTGTAATGTCAATCGCCATCTCCAGTTGCCTTGATCTATCCACTTACCCTCATCCTTTCTTCTATCATTATCCTATCTGATCTTGCTCTAATTTTTCTGTAAATTACCCCTTGTTTTCCTAGTGGCTTTCCGCCTTGCTTTCTGGGTGAAATGCTTAAATATATATATATATATATATATATATATATATATATATATATATATATATATATATATAAAAAATAGATGTCTGTGTGTGTCTGTCTGTTTATAATTCACTCGAGATCCATAAAACTGTCTCTCACTTTTTCATTCGAGATCCATTCAACCGATTTTGACCAAACTTGGCATATACATTTTACAATGTAAGAGATATGGTCTTAGCGTAAAAATCGATAATTAAAAAAAATCAATAATCGATAAAGCCGATCAAACTTTAACAATCGATAAAACCGAACAAAAATTCATCAATCGATATAGCTGATCAAAATTCAACTTTTTTCCTCAGATTTCGTTCAAACTCGGTATGTAGGCTACTTACATCATGACCAGCTCAACGATAACTCATTTTTATTTCTATGCTACAGCGTTTAGCGAAAAACTGCGAAAAACGAGAAATCGATTTCAACACAAATTTTAAGCTAAAAATTCCCTCAATTTTCAAGCAATCTAATAAAAACTTCACTCAATTGTAGCTAACAATAAGTTGATTGTTTAGCAGTCATTTACCTTAACAATAAGTTGATTGTTTAACAGTCATTTAACCTGATAATGAAGTCCACCCATATACTGAAAACCCGCGTAAATAGCTAAAATTGGCGATTTTACTGGTTTCTTTCTTATTTTTCGTTGATCTTTCAACCAATTTTCATCAAACTTAACAATTGCTTTATAAATGTATCCTCTTTTACATCCCTGGTTGCACACTGACAAATTGAATGTCAAAACCTCCAAAATAATTGTGGTCTGAAGTGGGTCTTCATGTTGCCTGTTTTACCCCTTCATGTCCTCGGCTAACTTCGATTGAATAAATACAGACTACTTCTGTTATATAAGTAACTGCATTGATTCAAAATGTTTTTTTAATGAAAGTACTTTAAATTAATTGAAGAAGATAGACTCTGTTACATCTAAACATGATGCTGTTTTTGCTCCATTCTAATTGAACGTTTTTTTCTGATTGACCAGCTGCATATGGCTGCAAGTCAGAATTAAAAGGAAAGAAAATATTAATCTAGAAAATATATCCATAGCTGCTCTTTACAAAGTGAACAATAAATTAATTTAATAAATTCTGTAAAGTAATTCTTGAAGACGACGAGACAAAATGGGAAATTTTTAATCAAAGTCGTGTTTTGCCGGAGAAAGCTTATATTCTCTTTGTCGTCATCAGTTTGAATTCTGATGACGCCATAGAAAACATAATATTTCTCTGACGGAACGTGTCTTTGATTAAAAATGTCCAACTTTGTCTTGTCATCTTCACTTTTCGTTTCGGCTACTATTATACATCCTACAAACACATAATTCTTTTAAATATATAAATTTTATATCTGTTGTAACCTAGAAACGTTTACTGAATGAGGAATAACTAAAACAGAGATTGGAATGAAATGGTAATCTTTGTAACATCAACAAAATACAATACTCGCCAGGGCCGTGAAGTAGGTAAACCACTATAAGAAATTTTTAATAAAAAACACACACACACACACACACACACATATATATATATATATATATATATATATATATATATATATATATATATATATATGAAGAAATATAGTTTTAAGGTGTGCTATATTTATGGGATAAAGTGCTCACTATCAGAGATAGAGCGTATGTAAATATAAAAATAAAAGTGAACATTGAAGTCAACACTTAGAGGCGACAGGCTGACGATTGCGTCCAGCATGAATCACCCTGTCGCCTCTGAGTATTGTCTTCAATGTTCACTTATATATATATATATATATATATATATATATATATAAAAGGTGTGTGTGTGTGTGTGTGTGTAACGAATGCACGGACGCAATTTTCGACGGATTTGCACCAAAATTTACATGCACATGCTCCAAATTAGCGGGAAGCCCAAGACCAGCTTTGCATTTCCCAACTCCCATCGATAGTGGAAATAATCGATTTTTTCATGCTTCTACGACAGTTTTCGTGTAGTTTGCAGCCATTTTCTACTGGCCAGAGTGAGAGCCAATAGCTGGCTGCCACGAATAGGCAGGAATATTCTATTAGCCAGCGTGAGAGCCAACAGCTGACTGACACAAATGTTAACTAGCATGCTAGCATGCAAAAAAAATCGATAGCTGCATCCATCACAATTGGGAGAAATTTGAATCTGCATGGCACTTTACACCAGTTGGCTCATTCCGCAGAACTGGGTTGGGTGTGAAAAAGTATTTGTTGTTAACATTCTTTTTTCAGTCTTTTTTCGGTTTTTCCAGTTACGAGTCCTTTTTTAAAGCTGATAATTTTTTGTTCATTTTGTTTAGTTCTTTTTCCGTAACAGATTTAATGTTTAGTATAGAGCTTCGAAAAAATTCGCAGTGTGAGATAGGCAAGAAGTAAGGCATGTAGCAACATCAGCACGGAAAGGGCACTCCTTTAAAAAGCAAGGAAGGGCAAAAAATTTTTAAGTCAAGTGATAGCGATTGCTGTATGAGTCGTACGATTTTTTGAATCAAGCACGGGCAACGCCGGGCCATGCTGCTAGTATATATATATATATATATATATATATATATATATATATATATATATATATATAAAAAGTCAACCACGCAAAAAATGCCTCTTCATCTTTAATTATGTTTTAATGCTTTTTCTCTCCACAATGCAAGCGAAATGAAAAGAAGAGTTTCAGGATACCAAAGTTCATTCTCAACATAGTCTCCTTCCTTATTAATTATTATATTCAACTATTAAATGAATGTTCAACAGAACACAGGATAAATCTTTCCAAAACAGAAACCATGATCATAAAAATTCACACTGTGCTATTAATAACTGATAACCACTTCAAATATAACGGTGTATGACATATTTAGTATAGGAGATAAGGAAACTGAACATAGAATAGGCTGCACTAGAGTTAGTTTCATCCAACATCACAAATTTCTATAAAATCAAATCATTAACCTAAGAAACTCGAGTCGTGTTCCTAAATAGCAGTGCGGTCATGTTTACACTGTAACAGCAGCAAGAAAAATGGCGCGATTAAGCTCAAACTTAGATCACGTGATCACAATAGTACCAACTATAAGCACGCATGCGCAGGAGGCAGTGTGACAAAAGTAAATGTTATGGCGAAAGTGCGGATAATTTTTGACTTATCCTCGTACTTCGAGATTTACCATAGGGAATCTTTTGTCAACGGAAATAAAAGCATCGTACTACTTGGCTTCATTCTCATTCAGAGCAGCAGCTAACCTGATACTGTGGAGCCTATCACTATGGTCACTTTCTCTTTTCTCTATTTGATTGTTATACACTCTATTGGTGAAACGTTTCTATAAACATTAACCTAACCACTTAGGAACATTATTTTTCCTTTCAAAATTCTAAAGGTGAAGAAATTTTAAAAGCGAATTGTGCGTAGGGAAAGAGGAGGATACTTCTCTCAAAAAAGTTGTATTCTCCTATGTACCGTGTTCATTCAGGACGTGACTGATCATGATTCTCCACAGTTTCCTTTTCTTTCCTTTGTAGCTCTTAGTAAGTTTGGTTTTATACCATTTTCCCAGTCCCTCCTCCATCCGGCCATCCTCTTTTCACAATCTCGTTAGGTAGGTTATCCGATGTTTTGCTCTGCTCCTCTTGTCTTCACTATTTCCTGTGAGTGTTAAATTCCAGAGCCTTTTTCCTCATTATGTGTCCTGCTGTCTCTTTCTGATCCTAAACAAAAGCGCCCCTTTTTTTTCCATTTTTTTAAAAAAACTTCCTTGTTGCTCACATGCTACGTCCATGTTATTCTCAGCATCACTGTTTCAAGTCTACTCTTCATCTGTGAAGAAATCGTCTACCATTTACCGGAGGACCGATATTTAGCACTTTTCGGTTCTTTATTTATTTCTAGCGAAATTTTGGCAATTCCTGTTTTTGGAATGCATCTTTGCTATTGAAATGCGTCTTCGGTTTTCGATGTCACATTTTCTATCCTTTGTCACGGATAATGAAAGAAAGCAAGCAATCTTTGGAGAGCCTACGGTCCAGAAATGAATGACCCTCTGTTGTTGCTTTTGAGGCTTTAAATCGCAACGTTGAAACCTGAATGCTAGTCTTCGAAAATGATCAGAACTACTAGGGTCATCGAAAGCACCAATTCTAAAACATTATTAGACAAACGTCATAAAGCATCTATCTATCTATCTATCTATCTATCTATCTATCTATCTATCTAATCTCACTCCTTCTCTTCATGTCTGATTATCTATTTCAGTCTGTTCATTATCTATCTATCTATCTATCTATCTATCTATCTATCTATCTATCTATCTATCTGTTGTGGCCTCTTTAGGGGCCAGAAAGAAAGACACGGAAGACGAAGGTAGGTTGAACAAGTATATTGGAGATATATACACTCTGCGCTCCCGTCCGACTCTCGCAGTTTGTATTTATGAGAGAAGGAAGAGTTCATTATACTGTAAGAGGGTTTACCACAACACTATCTCACCCACTCTCTTCCTGTCTGTCTATGTCTGTCTGTTCATTATCTATCTATCTATCTATCTATCTATCTATTAGGTTTAGTCATAAATAATTTTCCGTTCGAGGGATTGACAAATATATCATCCTATATAACTGTTCTTTAAATATATCAGAACAGATGATGAAAATCGATTATATATGACAACGCAAAAGACAGTGAATTGACAAAAATAACCACCCTCCCCTCAATCTCCACAATAGAATCCAAAAGCTGAGCTCCATAGTAGAAAGAAAATGTTAAGCGTGTGTTAGGATCGTCAGGGTATTATTCATTTAGAATTCTTAAAACGCAGTAAAACATTAAATGAACATTTACACGTCCAGCAGTTGTAACGTGTCCATAATGTTTTTGATCAAAAAGCGCCCTGAACACTTTAATATGAAAAATGTTATTGTCATCCATAACAACGCAAGGCTGCATGTAGCAAGAATAAAACAGGAAAAAAAAAGTTTGGAATTCAGTTGCTCGGTTCTAACCTACCCGCCATGTTCACCTTGCACCAATCGATTTATACCCTTTTCGATTGCTGCAAAACAATCTGATGGGGGGATTTTCTCCAATTAAAAACAAATCGATGACTTTATCGAAAACTTCTTCACATCAAAACCTGCGGAATTTTACTCGAAAGAGCTGTTTGAGAAGTCAATGCAAATAATGGCGAATATTTAACTGAATAAAATGTTGTTATTTTTGGAAGAAAGTTTTTTTTAAAAAAAAAAAAAAAAGAAAAGAAACGGAGATTATTTATCGTTTAACCTAATAAAACTGGTATTTTAATTTATTTTTTGTACATTTACATTAACGACAACAATATTCATTTTATTCAACGCGCCTTGTTTACCGGTGTGTCCTGCTTTGAATATTGTGTGTGAAATAGCGTAACCAAAGTAAGGTCTGAAATTCAATATGGCGGCTCGAATTTGCCCCAGAATACAAAATATAGATGTGAAGCGGGTCGGAAGTAGGATGGCAGGAGAAGAGGTCACGGGGAGGAGATGGGATCTCGCGCAAGTTCGTTCTTTCTTTCTTTCTTTCTTTCTTTCTTTCTCTTGTTGCTGAGGTCGAAGGGAAAGCGGGAAGGTTTGGTGAATACTTTATCGCGATCCGATTGTCTAATGTAGTGTATGAATGCTTTTCTCTCGACAAATTACATTGCTCACAATTTACAGAACCCACCCGATTTTCTTACTACAACTATATCTTAATTTAAAAAAAAAAAAAAGAATTTTAGATATATTTTAACATCAAAAACCTGCAGAATGTAAATCCTTAAGTAACTAAATATTCATGCATATCTGTCTTTCTCTCCAGGAGTCTTATTCGTTTAGGACGCCGGCGATCATGTTTCTCCACAGCTTTCTGTTTTTGTTGTTCTTAATGATAGACGCTCATTTATGATACCTCTTAATCTCTGCTTTGATTCGTTTTTTACGGCTTATCAACCTTTTGCAGGTTATTTAAAGCCAGAAACTATTTTTAGTTTGTTGTGAAAATGATTTTGTTTAGCGGCATATTGGCCTCTAAGGGGTTATTTAATGCCGAAATCTAAATATTTTGAACATAGTTTTACGGCTTTAACTAAATAAGTTTTGAACGCATTCGTATGCCTTCAACTACAGATATAATGTATTTTTGACCATTGTACTATAAGTATATATTAGTAGTTTTATTATAAATATGGTTTGTTAGTAATTTTACTGATTACAAATATGTATTATTGGTAATTGTTCTTCATATCAAAATGTATTGCTGGTATTTTTACTTTGTAAGAATTTTCTATTTTGGAGATGATAATGGTTTAGTGATATAAGTATTACTTATTAATCCATAGATGGGGAGAAGAGGTTGATTCATACCTTTTTCCCAAGGGTATTTGCGAGTAAATGAATATAATGAACCCAACTGGAATCGGAACTTGGCTCTCCGATTAACAATTCTGAGCTATTATCCATTACACCATCCGCACATCCAGGCTTACAGCAACTGGTAGTTCTAAACGGTCGCCCATCAAAGTACTGACTAGGTTCGACGTTGCTTAACTTCGGTGTTTCAACGTGATGTGGTCGTGAGCTTTCTTAGTCTTTGTGCTAATCCTTTATCCATTTGCTAGAAGCTCTCTGGATGCTTTACCCGGCTTCGCTTAAATTCGATTCGCCTTGTGTGTGTTAGATTCTCTAAGTCTTATTTACACTGTTTATATGCGGACTATTGTCCTCATCTTTATTGTTGTTATAATAAGGTTTCGACCTTTGTAACTTCCGGACTTCATCAGGTATATATCGATCCGGGTAACCTACAAGGAATTTCGAACCGAATCCTTTATTTAAACTACGTGAGTAGACTGTTCTCGTTCCACTGCCCATGTCTCGGGATATCTCGTCGAGTTCTTATTTCTTTTTTAGTACTGCTCATTCATTTTTCGCCCTGTTTCCACGGAGTCTAAGTACCGGCCCAGAGATTGAACTCATAATTATCCGGCCCAGAGATTGAACTCATAATGACTGTCATCAAAATCACGGACCAAGGTGTTAACCCACTAGGCCATTGTCGCCTTCCTTGTAATATCTGTTTTAATTAGAAATATTCTATTATCATTGTTTCCTTTGATTTCTGTTGTATACACATTTCCTCCCGGGTCCAAACCAGAGATCTAAGCTCAGAAATGCCTTCATGACATTTTACACTGATTATTTTAGTAAAAAAAAAAAAAAAAAAAAAAAAACAAAACAAGAAACACTACCTGCCAAAAAAAAGTGAAGTTTTGTTGAAATCGGTTAAAAAATGTAGGAAATCCGATCCCATATATAAACGAACACACAAACAACCTAGGTTTTATAATAAGTATAACTCGATATGAGTTGTCCCTCTTTCATTCTCGCGGCAGCGATGCCTCTTAATCGTGTTTTCAAATTGATTTTGTGCAAAAACAATTGTGTTTTTCCAATTTTTGGCGCTGTCAGAACCAAAACTGTAGGTAATTTTACGTAGTCCTGTGAAACCCGTTCTAATCGGTTGAAAAATGTAGGAAATGTTTCCAATATATAAACGAACAGACACACACACACACACACACACAACCCGGGTTTTATAATAAGTATGATTATGAAAATGTTATTGGACAGAGTTGAATTATATCAGGAAACAGTAATATTAAAGTGCTCACTGCACGTATAAATAAAAAAAAAATAATGTGTGAGCTGTACTTGTGAGTACATTTTTTGTGTTTCTTTAAGGCATTGACTACCAGGATTCCCTTTAATGAGTTTATCGGAACCTTTTCCAATCAAACCGAGGGTTTCAACTAAAACTGGAATTAATTGATGTCCTCATGTGTCACACTTTTGAGATTTCGATTTCAAGGTCTTTGTATTTTGAGAGTTTTTTTATATTACTATTATTATTATTATTATTGTTGTTGTTTCTTAATATCAATATTGGATCTTGTCGGTACGGCCTAGATTTAGAAGCGTGGATATAGTCTAAGCAGCGCACGGTCCCTATATGCCATCACCCAAGCCAAAACCCTGGAGAGGTTAACCCATTCTCACCCCGAAAGGACTGAATTTTAACCAATAATATCTTGAAAACCTTTATCTCGCGAGATAAACGGATGCCGACTTCTAAATTATTGCCATTACTGTTATTATGCTATTTGTCTGGTGCTTCATGAAATAGAAAAATAGCAATCGTCATATCTGAATGCTGGCTTTCTTTCCATAAAATTGACACCGTTTTCAATAGCTTTTTCAATTTTAGTCCAGATTTTATCACAATCATGTTTTTATATTTCCTTGTTCATTGTGACAGTGTGAACACTGGAGAATATTTTCTTTGGAAAATTTTATATCATACAATGTAGACTTAGTCTAGCGTCTAGTCTGTTTAAATTTTCCACTTTTTGCGATAACTCCAAAGTTGTTCTTTTCCGCTTATTCACATCATCTTTTTCACCAATACAAACCATTAGGGTGAAATAAGTATAAGCAATTATCCAAAATAAATTTCCTGAAAAACAGAAATTTCAAATCAGTTACATATTGTTCGAAGGGGCGAGGTGATAAACTCTACGTCGAACCTCTGTACTCTTAGTCTTCCTATGCTAACGAGTTCCATCTACATTGGTTTTGGGAATTCATAGTTTTATTTCTTCTAGACTGGTTGCCAACCAAGGTTTAGAAAAGCCCAGTTTACTAGACATTAGAAATATTTACAATCACTTAGTGGAGTGAGATTTTGTTATGAAACTCGAGAGTTGCTTTTGATATTATAATTAAATACAGGAGAATCCCTGACAACCGAACTAAAGGCCTTCCGGATATGAGGAATTGGTTACAAAGTCCGGATATGAGGGGTTATATTTAGATTAAAATAAAAGAACTGAAATTAGGTTTAATATTTAATTTCAATGTTTTATAGTAAACAAAATAAGCTAATGGTAAGTGAAATATAATGGCATTGATTTTAAGGAAAAAATAATGTTAATAATTCATTAAATTAATTATGCCATGTATGCAAAACAAATAATGTAACGAGGATTTTTTAATCGCTGTTGCATGATGATTCTTTCTCTTCTAATGACATTCTCAACTTTTTCTGCATTTCGTTTTGCTTTCGTTCTTGAAATTTTTTAAACGAAAGACACTTTTTAACTCTGCGTGTGTTATTGCAATCGTCATAGCTGAATGCTGGCTTTCTTTCCATAAAATTGACACCGTTTTCAATAGCTTTTTCAATTTTAGTCCAGGTTTTATCACAATCATGTTTTTATATTTCCTTGTTCATTGTGACAGTGTGAACACTGGAGAATATTTTCTTTGGAAGATTTTATATCATACAATGTAGACTTCGTCTAGCGTCTACTCTGTTTAAATTTTCCACTTTTTGCGATAAGTTGTTCTTTTCCTCTTATTCCCATCATCTTTTTCACGAATACAAGCCATTAGGGGGGAAATAAGCACAAGCAATTATCCAAAGTAAATTTCCTGAAAAACAGAAATTTCAAATCAGTTACATATCACCCAAATATTTCAAATATACATATCAAAATCATGTCCGGATATGCGGGATTCCGGATATGAGGCACTCCGGATATATAAACGAACACACACACACACACACACACACACACACACACACACACACACACACACACACACACACACACAACCTGGGTTTTATAATAAGTATGATTATGAAAATGTTATTGGACAGAGTTGAATTATATCATGAAACAGTAGTATTAAAGTGCTCACTGCACGTATAAAGAAAAAAAAATTAAAAAATTAACATGCAGCGCTTTTAAATGTAAAATATTAGATCAGCCGATCACGCTACCTTGGTTTCAACCTGTCAGTCTCATCAGGCGATTCGGTCTAAATAATTTCCTAACGCTTTATTATTCAAAAATAAATAAACGCACAACGCGAAATGTAATAGAAGGGCTGGAGAAAAGCAAGTGTATTGAAATTGTATCGGAGGTGGTGGTTATATGAAATGTACATACTTTCATCCTGCTTCGTATGAACTCAAAAGGAACTTTTTAGTGTGGATGCATCGTATCATTATTTCTGATCTCTCATTCAGACGGTTTTTTTCTATAACGTTTTCCGCTGGATATAAAGTGTAAAGATCATATTGAATCCATTGCTAGTTCTGCTGCGAGGAAACTTGGTTCTCTGTGTCTACTTTACGCATTTATAAGTCTACCATTCGCCTATGCATTAAATATCGCTGCCACATCAAGTCTGGTGCTTCTGATATATATTTAGATATCCTTGATAAAATACAATGAAGAATCTGCAATGTTACTGGCCCTGACCTGGCATCTCGGCTTCTGTCACGTTACCACTACCGTAAAGTTGCTTCCCTGTGCTTTTTCTATAAATATTTTCATGGTAATTATTCTGATGAACTTTTCTCTATGGTACCTAGACTTTATGAATTTAGCGCTGTACTAAATTGGTGGCAAAGTCTCATCATTTTACAGTTGAAATGGTGAGATCTACTCGTAAGTTCTATGCTAACAGTTTCTTCTGTAGAACTTCTCGCTTGTGGAACTCACTTCTGGCTTATTGAATTCTTGTTAAGTTTAGTTTTCAAATATTTAAATTGAATGTTAATCGTTATCTTCTGTCTTTTTAATCCCTCTTCTTTAATATGTTCTTTCTTAATAATTTTTTTCTTTTTCTCATTCTTTCATACTTAGTAACCTTTTGAGTTTTTATTGCCTTGGTTGTGGGTGAAATGATATATATATATATATATATATATATATATATTAATTATTTTTAATAATATGTGGAAATCTCCGCTTTTACCTGAAGACGGCCGCGAGAACAGAAACACGTGGAGTAAAATTATGGAAAATAAAGCATAATATTTTTTTTTTAAAATCCACATTACAACCAAAAGCGTTTGCGGCACCTCTCTTCTCTTCTTTTTAATATACATACTTTTCTCTCGTTGGAACCACTACAACCTCTTTCTTTTATATATATATATATATATATATATATATATATATATATATATATGTATGTGTGTGTGTGTGTGTGTGTGTGTGTGTGTGTGTGTGTGTGTGTATTTTGACTAATGCACACATCAGCTGAATTTTAATTTTAAAATTTCTCTGTATCCCAACGACGCATTCAAAATCTGGGCAGAGTCTTGCTAGATAGGAGGATTTCTTTGGTAACGAAGAAAAGAATACTGAGCTGTCACGTGACATCTGTCCTTCTTTACGGCAGCGAATATTGGACGATTTCCTCAAAGATGAAGAAGAGACTCGAGGCGACGGAGGTGTGGTTCTACACAAGGATGCTAAGGATATCATAGACCAAGCATGTGGGCAACGATGAGGTCTTAGAGAGGTTGCAAAGGAGGAGGCTTATATTTAACATCAGGTAGAGGCAGCTGAAAATTCTGGGACACATAATGAGGAAGGAGGGTCTGGAGAATCTGATACTCACGGGTCGAATAGAGGGAATGAGAGACAAGGGAAAATAACGCGTGACATACCAAGCGGCTTTAAACAAGTGGATGACAGAACGTGGTCTGGGGGAGTTGACAGAGAATAAGGAACTTGTTGAGAGCTGCAAGGGATAGGAGGAGTTGGAGAGCCATGATCGCCTAGGTCCTGAAAAAAAGACTGATTTATGTGGTGAATATTCACGGTTGAATTAGGTGCATTGACAAGGAAGGAGAAATATTTGTTGTGTTAAATCAACGTTCTTTTTTTATCATGAGGCAACAGACTTATTGATGTTCTTATATAATTAAGACTGAATAAAGTGCATTGACAAAAATGTTATTATGATAATAATTAAATCTCCCTTTTGTAAATAAATGATTTTTTAATTATTAGGCTGTGGACTTATTGATGTACCTATATAAGGAACAAAGAAATATGAGCATTGACAAAGGGGGAAATTATGATTTAAAACAAATATGTATTGTTTAAATTAAATGATTTTTTTTCAGCATTAGGCTAAGGACTTACCAACATACCAATATAATAAAAACAGAATTATGTCCATTGGCAAGAAAGGAGATTATGTTGAAAAATATATTTTTTTGCATAAAATCAATGCTTGTTTTCGTAATTAGGCTACGGATTTATTGATACACCTGCATAATTGCCAGTAGATTAAGTGCATTGACAAGGGAGGAGATTATGTTGAAAATTTAAATATTTGTTGCGTAAAATATATGCATCTTTTCATCATTAGGATACGAACTTATTATTACGACCTACCTATATAATTAACACTGAATTAAGTGCATTGACATGGGAGAAGATTATGCTTAAAAATAAATATATGTTGTCGAAAACAAATGCAGTTTGTCATCCTTAGGCTACAGACTTGTTGATTCACTTGCATAATTGCCACTGAATTAAGTGCATTGATAAGGAAGGAGATTATGTTTAAAAATAAATATTTGTTGTGGAAAATAAATACTTCTTTTCATCATGAGGATACGGACTTATCGATACACCTGCGTATATTCATCTCGACCTCTCTATATATAGAGATTTACTAAGTTTAGATGTGGCACAAGGCCGACAGTATGGAGCACGGCGTGAGGAGTGAACTTACTTCTCAGTTGTAATTGATTTAGCGAGACATGCTCGTTAACCATTACACCACGTCGAAATGACCCCGATTCTGTACATATATTACATCTCGGATTTTACATGAATTGGACACTGAGTACACCTGCAATTCCTTTCAGGCCATTTTCCCTCGGTAATATTTCAAAACTGTAGGCCGACGGGGGTCGGTTAAGTAAAGATAAAAAGATTGGCTGACTGTTGTATAAACACGGGCTTCGAATTTAATATGTTGTTACCCACCTCCACACGTTTCTCAAAACGAAAAGAAAAGAAAATTCCCTGATTAAGAAAACAACAAGGCCGATAACAGGGAATCCTTTTTAGGGTAACCCAAGAAGCAAACGATGTCTGCGTCCCCCCACTCACACACCGAGGGTGTCGCATACCGTGCTTGTTCGGAAATTCCACCTTACAGTCAGGCTTGTTTTACCCTACCCTAAATTGCCAGTGTTTAATGGACAGGTGGCCCAACCCGGAGGAGGATATTTTTCGCCTGCTGGTTCCTTCTAAGATAACGATCGAGTTACCCATTGCTTCCGTGAAGAGCTCATTTATAAAATAACAGAAGGTGGCCCGGCTGCTCACCGAAAACCCACAGACAATTTACATTATATATCGTATTAATTTAACTTTTAAAAAGCTAGAGATTGTTTTATTTTTTCCTTCATATTGTTGTTTCACTTCCACTCAACGGGCGGTCAGATCGCCAGATATTTTTACCGATTAACGACCACGTAAAATCCGGTATTAATCATAAAACTTAAGATAAAAATTCAGAATTAATAATAGATTTCTAAAAAATGGAGAAAACGGTATTAATAATAGATATAAAAAAAAATCTAATATAATTTAAAAGTTTACAAAAATCAGGAATTATCGTTGTCAGCAAGATACGGAATAAGAATTGGGGATGAGAAAATCTAGCAAGTTTGAAGATTTTCTATATCTGGGGAAGTGTTTTAAAAGTGGACAGAAAATATGACACCGATGAGAAAATGAAGGATGTTCGAAAAATGTCTATATCTGGGGAATCATTTTAAAAGTGAACAGAAAATATGACACCGATGAGAAAATGAAGGAAGTTCAAAAATTTTTATATGTGGGGAAGTGTTTTAAAAGTGGACAGAAAATGTGACACCGATGAGAAAATGAAGGAAGTTCAAAAAATTTCTATATCTGGGGAAGCATTTTAAAAGTCGACAGAAAATGTGACACCGATGAAAAAAATGAAGGAAGTTTGAAGATTTTCTATATCTGGGGATGTGTTTTAAAAATGGGCAGAAAATGTGACACTAATGAGAGGGGAGTAGTGTGTATATGTGAGTTAGCTGAGAAGTATTTCGTTTAACAAGGCAGGATATCAATATCAAATAGAGCAGGCGGATATGATTTTTACATAGGGCCGCCCGAATGGTAATGGACGCGAGGCTGTACGTCTCTATCAGATTGCTTTTCCAGGCCGAAGGCATCCGAGTCATCTAACTTTTTCTGATGTTTATCATCGCATTGCTGAGAGCGGATCCGTGGCACCACAAATTACGTGGAACCCATTCTACAGGCTGAGCATGTCGACATTTCATAGTAATGCATGGACATCTCATTTTAACAGATATATTTACCAAAATTACACAAAAATATCTTGAAATATGAAATTAAACTTAATCAATAAAATCGCCATTGTCTTCAATCATGGATTCCAAACGACTTCTGAATCTCCTGCAACTCTTCTGGACAGTCTCCTTTTTTAAGCTACTGATTGCTGCCATAAATCTTGCTATCAGTTCATCTTTGGTGTTACAAGGAGTTTTGTCGGTCTCTCGATCAACTGTACCCCACGCCTCAAGGGGTTTTACTGTCTGGGGAGTTAGGTGGGGTGGTGTGATGTGGTCTCAGAAATTTTCTGATAGCTATGACTGGGTTCTCCTGTTTGTGTGGCATAGTGCAGAGTCATGTTGCCAGATAAAGGGTCTTCCAGCAGCCACCCTCTTGATCCAGGGTAGCACTTGATATATGCCCCGGTGTTGTGTCTGACGCCCTGTGGGAAGATGAATGGCGGCATAACGTCGCCATCACTAGTGGTACTCCAAACAACCTGATGTTGACTGTATATTTGGTTTACCTCACTCTCGATACATCTTTTAGGGACCTAGCAAGCCAACAGTTGTTCTGTGTGTTCATCATTTTATCCTGGCAGAAATTTTTCTCGTTTGATAAAAACCAAAGCATGTTCGGTTGGAGGGGAAGGTATGTTCGCATACTTCGTAACATGGTCTTTCCTCTTGCCCTTCATGGCTTTGTATAAAAACTAGCACTTTCTCATCTTGTATACGAAATACCGAATGTTTTCATGAGCTACCTGCCTGAGATGAATCTCAGATACTCCTGTGTCCCTGGCTTTAGACCTGATTGACTTTGTTGTCAATCATGGCCTGGATCTCAGCAACAAATTCAGCAGTTCTTTTCTTATCAGAACGATCAGAGTGAGTTTTCCGATCTGTCGTACCTCCGTAATAACCATTAGACTCATCCAACTCTTTCCGAAATCTCTGGACTGTCGTTAGACTCACTCCCAAATACTCTTAAATGTTCGTATTGGAGCTTCTGGGGCGAATGCCAAGCAGTACAGTATACCTTTTCCAAATTCCCGTTGGAGTAAATTACGTCATGAAGCCCCTTTTTCTCACAGACGGTGCCCAGCTGACCCTGCTATACTGTGCAGTCGACAAAATAAAAAACAAACAACGCGAATGCGCAAAATTAAAAATTATAAAATGGCGGCAATTTACCTCCTATAGATGTATGTATGCATATTATAAAAGTGAATTAGCCAGCATTAAATAAGGTGTCTTTCTCCATAGGGGACCGTGTATTGAAGTAAGTTTTAAATAATAGTTTTAAATAGTTTCTTCTTTAAAAAAGGATTTAGACATTTAAATAAATTAGTTGTCTCCCTTAACGTTTGCCCGTGTGTCTACATGAGAAAATTTAAAAATTGTACCATAGAGTTTTTCACTTCACACGTAAAAATTTAATTTTCAGATGAACACAACAATTTTATCTTAGAAAAATGATAAATACAACAATTTTTTGTCTTAAAAAATGAGAAATACAACAACATTTTGTCTTAGAGAAAACTAGACCCTGATGACGACATCATGCTAATGTCGAAAGTACTCGGAATAAAATGAAACTTATCCGTAATTACAAAAGGATCCTTTTTAAAATAAGTAGACAGAACTTGTCTAAATTATTTAATGAGACTTGTCTTAATAAAAACATGCTGCCAAAATATACGCAATTTATATATATATATATATATATATATATATATATATAGAGAGAGAGAGAGAGAGATAGATAGATAGATAGATAGATAGATAGATAGATAGATAGATAGATATGTAAGGGGTGTACAGGAAGTGACGATGGGAAAGGAAACATTGCTATCAAAATAATTTCCCCGGAGGTCCGTCCAGATTTTTTTGAGAGGCGATCTGGTATCGAAGAAAACTTAGACATCTGACCCGGAAGAGTGGCCCTACCCAAAAGTGAAATCTGCAGAATGCACGCTTCAAAAGAAACTATGCATCCTGGTTGTTTCTGTGACAACAGATGGTGACCCCCAGGGAGCGTAACTTCACAATAATATGTATTCATCATACTATTTAACCCTGTATTTTGACTAGATGACATTACAAAAGCGAGCTTCTATATTCACCCTACCCACTAGTCCGTGTGAAATAACGCAAATACATATATTTAATTATCAGAGAAAAGTTATAACAGATGATGGAAAATGTGACACCGAAATCCGAAGACGTATTAGAATAGAGAAAGAAGCATTGCAAAAACTAAAGAAACCATTAGGAAGCGGTAAATTTTCGTTAGAAACAAAGAAATGAGTGCTAACCTGTTATGCAATATCAGTTCTCTATATGGCAATAAATACAGAATATTTTCCTCCCAGATGAAGATTGATTCGATTGTTTTGCATTCTACGGTTTATCAACCTTTTGCAGGTTATTTAAAGACAGGAACGAATTTTAGATTGTAAGAAATTTTTTTAGAGATAATAATGTTTTTTTTTTTTTTATAGAAGACTTGCAGATTAACTGTTGTAACCAAAGGAACGTTACTGAATAGAATAATTACTCGAAGGTTGGTAATGAACGATAATACTTAAGACAAGAACAACGCATATAAGATTCGCCAGCGGCGCGTAGAAGAAGAAGTCAACTGCCAGAAGTGTGTCAAGTGAAATCCACAATGAATATCCGACTCTAGGATATCTACCAACCGCCCCACGCGGTCAGATGTGGCACAAAGCCGAATATAATATAGGATATCCTAGCCCATAGGCTCGGCCCAAAAATTCCCGGTAGACTCCCTATAAAACGGGGTCGGTTTCCCGAGATGAGACCCTGCCCTTCAACATAGCCTCGCCTGGGGATGCTCTCTGCCCGGAGACAGGGTTTGACCAGCACAGATGGAGACGAATTTCCAGCTGCAGGATATCTACCAACCGCCCCACTAGACCAACATACAGTATTTACTACTGTATTTATGTGAATAGGGACATACCCATTGTCGTTCGTAGGTATGCTACAACATTAACCGATAACTGAGAGAGAAGACATGGATTCATGCTTTTCCTCAAGGGTATTTGCGCTTCAGTGAATATAACGAACTCCACTCGAATTGGAACTCGGCTCTCCGATTAACAATTCCTAGTCGCTATCCTTTGCACCACCCGCACACCCAAGCTTACAGCACCCGGTATTCCCAAGTACCGATGAAGAGGAAACAGTAGATCTGGTTCTACTGAAACATACTGAGAATACCATGGATGTAACATGTGAATAATGAGGAAGTTTTAGTGAATATCTCAACGTAAAGAGACATTTGACATTTCTAGAATATATAATGAGCAACTCTTTAGACAGTCACAGAATATACGGAAGGCAAAAAGTAGCAGATGGGAACAGTGAGTAACATATTTATCGTACATGTGTCAAATGAATGCCAGAGTATGTATTGGGAGGGGTTTTTTAGGAGACAATCATTAGAACTTCAAAGGATAGGAAATCATCAAAGGTATGAATACATCTCCTCCCCCCACTAGCTATAGGTAAAATAGCAGGGAAGACTGGGCCGTATTGCTTTGGTTGGTAACCTGTCTAGAAGAAAAACCCTGTATTTAAACCACCTTGTAAGCCCTGCTCCTTTTGTTTGTTTATTTCCTTTAGCAGTATATCAACCCGCATGGGTTATTTAATGCCGACATCTAAGTATTTCGAACGCCATTTTAAGGCTTCAAATGTATTTTGAACGTAATTGTGTGTCTTCAACTACAGATAAAATATATTGGCCATTTTGCTATAAATTGTATTGTTGGTGATTTTTCGTTTTTTACATGAAAATTTAATTTTACCAAAATAATGTATGTTTATACCTTCATGGGGTTTTTATTTTGTTTTTGGGTTCACTATTTTCCCATAGCCGGGTTCCTAATAGGTGCTACCATCCTGAGTCAGGTTGGACCTGGGAACGAGAGGAATTAAGAAGTGGTTGCACGCTCCTCAAAAACTCCAATCTCTCGAACAGAGGCCTTGCTGCCGGATGTAGTTTATCGTCATAACAAGAACTAGTTGCCTCAGGTAGAAAAAGTTAACTTCAAAAACAATTCCACCTCGCATATCGTCTCGAAGAAAGGAACTGTTACTCTTCGAGCCGCGACAGAAAATAATGCACTTCTCGGCCTTTGTCAAATGGTTCGTGCAAACATAAGACTAGGAAAGGGCACGGTACTGAGGATCTCTCTGATTTTAGGCTATTAGTCTATGAGCGCATCATCTACGGCACTTTATTCGACGACGACAACCGTGATATCTGTTGACCATGTTCACCATAGTCTATGAATATAGAATACAGCGCAGTACGTAATCTGTTCAATAAAACAACATTAAAGATTAATACTCACGAGTCAGACACTCTACTGGATCTGACTATATCGCCAATACCACCAGCAGCTGTTCCGTAATTCTTTCTTCAGTCTTCCATATCAAAGGCTGGCAGTGAGTATTCGGGAAAAACATGGCCGCCTTTATACACGTCGCATTGAATATTTTGAGCCTTCTGATTGGTTAACCCTTCTATTGGTGAACTATAAAATAAGTCAGCTCATTTTGGCTGTCTCACTAGTATATCAGGGTACCCCAAAATTCCAACAATATCTTTTAGAGACGAATCGAAAAGGATCTTAATACGCATGCATGAATGAGTAGAATGTCTTTCGTTTGGTTACTCGTTTTCGATTCGTCTCTAAAATATAACACGGTTGTCGTCGTCGATCAGTCGCTACTGAATGTGCTTATGTAGCATTTAGCCGTATATATTACTTAATGCGTCCTGGGTTAGACGTTAAACTACATCCGCGTCCTGGGTAAGACGATAAAATACATCCAACAACAGGACCTCTGATCTGTAGGTTTTGAGGAACATGGAACCACCTCTTAATTACTGGTATTCCCAGGTCCACTATGACCCGGGGTGATGCATCTGTTAGAGGTCCTAGTTATGGATAAATAGTTAACCCCTAAACTGGGGTCAAAACACTATGAAAGTGTAAAAATAGGTTTTAGTACCAGCAAAACATTTTTGGAAAAAAATATTACCAGTAATGAATTTTTGAAGAAAAAATTATTACCAGCAATACATTTTTGAAAAAAAAAAAATTATTACCAGCAATACATTTAAAAAAAAAAAAAAAATTATTACCAGCAATACATTTTTGAAAAAAAAAAAAAAAATTACCAGCAATACATTTTTGAAAAAAAAAAAAATTATTATCAGCAATACATTTTCGCAAAAAAAAAAAAAAATAATAAATAAAAATATTACCAGAAATAAAAATCTTGTCGGCATTAAATAACTCATTGAGGTTGATAAGCTGTAAAACAAAACGCACCATTATTTAGTTTTGCGGTGTCAGTTTAGTCAAGGGAATAAACAATGATTAAACCAGTGGTTTCCATTTTTTTTAGCTACTCCCCTTCCAGGCCCACTCTCCACCCACACCTATAGGATGACTTTTCTTATCAGGCATTGTGAAAATTCAAAACAAAAACTAATAATGTTTTTTCATATTAGCAGTAAGATAAGATGTCACCAGACGAACATCTATAGCTATATCGCTATGCCTACAAACCTGGAGCATTGATCCCTGCAGACGTTGGCTTTCTAACTTAGCTGGTGCATAGGGCATCCTGCAGCGGTAACATCCAAAGAAACGTTCGGACTTTCAAATTCGCGAAACAAAATAATAAAAAAAACATGCCTTTGTGTGTAACTTTGACATTAATTTTAATCTTTATAAATTATATGCGTTTATGTGTAATTGGCTTATATTTACTGAGAGGAGTTTTTCAATATTTACATTCGGACTAATGTCGTATCTATCCCCTACAGATACGAGAGTTGGACGCTCCCGAGGCCAGAAAAACGATCTTGGCATTCGAAAACAAAAGCTTGAGAAAGCTTCTCCATATCTCCTAATGGGAGCACAAAAATAATGATTATGTACAGAGCAAGATCAATTGTCCCGTGGGCCGACAGGAATCGCTCCTCGCCACTGTTAATCGTCGGAAGATGGCATGCTTTAGCTACGTCACACGGCAGAACAACCCCTGCAAGACCATCATGCCAGACACTTGTTGTCGGTCGCAAACGGGGACAGCACCGAAGAACTGGTCAGAAAACATCAAAGAGCGGACGGACTTGACAATATCGCAACTCATGAGCGCTGGCTCTCATGAGTTCCGATATTGTCAAGCGCCAACTGATCATTCTGGAGGAGGTTGTTTTTTTGGCGTTTAGGTACACCACTCTGATGATTGAAGCGGTCAAGGAACTGATGATTATGATGTCGAATATCACTATCTTCGTTGATATTGTTATTACAGCGACTCAGATGTTGAACTCTTCACCTACTGATTTTCGATCCGAGTAAACTTCAAGGAATTTTGTACTGAACTTCTCATTTAATTTATTGTTGTCAGTCCATGTCTTGGGATATTTTGTCTTGATTTTACTTAGTACTGCTCAGCTATTGCTCGCCCTGTTTCCATTGTGCCAAAGCCTGTATTACTCGGCCTAGAGATTGAACTCACATTTGCTATGTCACAAATGCTTTAAGCTGTTAGACATTTGTCCCGAATGATAATCTAAATTTCGAAATAGGGACCTTAATATTTTTCTATCCGGCCTACTTAGATCTTTTCATATAGAATTTGTAAATCAAAAACAACAAATTTCTTCCTCCCGTTCTCCTATTTTTGCCACACATACCCTTGAATCTGTTCATCTCTCGAACGGTGTCCAATGTCCTAATGACCGGATAGTGTCACATCATTTCTTTTGTCTCACCGTCCGCTTGAATCCGTTCACCCCTCGCACGGTGTCCAATGTTCCAATGACTGGATAGTGTAACATCATTTCTTTTGTCTCACCGTCCTCTTGAATCTGTTCACTCTCGCATGGTCACCAATGTCCTGGTGACCGGATAGTGTCACATCATTTCTTTTCTCTCATCGTCCCCTTCAATCTTCACCCCTCGCACAGTGTCCAATGTCCCAATGACCGGATAGTGTCACATCATTTCTTTCCTTGCCGTTCGATTTTCTTTCGGCATTGGTCAGTACACTTTGTTCGGGTAGCCAAAATGAAATGGAGAATATGATTTATTTTCTTTTTTTTTTTTAATAAATATTTAAGATAGAGATAAGACCAGCCTACCGAGTAAAATGGAGACTAATTAACATTTTCGTTTCAAAACATCATAAAGTTTCACAAAACCGTTACTGATTTTGTTTTATCAAGTCTTGAAAGTTCCAGGATATCCATTAATTTAATGCGTTACAGTCAAATCCCACCCTTTTTAGAGCTAAAATGGCTGATTATAAAATTAACCATATTTTTGACACAGGATTTTCTTTTTATCGCAACTGTTCACTAATATGAAAAGTCTCGACATTGATATTATTTTCTTGAAAATTATTTTTTTTTCTTTTGCATTTATTATTATTTAATAAAATAGCATATAAAATTTTATCGAAATTTCATAAAATTAAATAAGTGGTGGGTAACACGTGTAAAAAAAAAAATTATCAAGATTTCCTAAAAAAGAATCATCTAAACAATAATTTCATTCATTTGTGAATAACTGATGAAAGTTTCATTAAAATCCAATAATTAATTGATTTTTGCACGAATTTCCAAATGAATTTGTTTTTCACCGTAACAAAAGACGCTAAAATTTACTGTATTCATCTTTGGTTCCGCCGCTGACGCAATAAAAACAAAATATTTTACCAAAATTTCGAACGGTCTAAAAAAGATTGAACAATATAATTTAATAATCCAAAAATTCTTCACTCTTTCCTCTTAATAAGAACAAAGATTTTGGGGATTTAACTTTGTTTTATTATGTTTGGGTCATTTTTTGTTTTCAACATGGCATGCTCATTTTTTAGCGAATTTGTGGAGGTACCTAAGCTAGAAAGTCAATAAAATCAACACATATAACTGATAGCTCGCCTCGACGCATCATTACACTGTATTTCCCAGTACACACACACATACACACATACATGCAAACACACACACATACATATATATATTTATTGTAAACTGCTACATTAGAAGTTACGACATTTATATATTGACGTGTTCTAATATTACTTTACTCATTTTACCAATCTCCGATTTAGTTGGATTAATAATTCTAGTGCGTAATTTCCGTTTAAATTCAGGTTTTTGATCTTTTAATAACACATAAGCCTCCTTAGTGGTAAGGTTGGCTAGCCTATCACTGATTTTCAACTTGTCAGTGATTTGTTTAGCCGAAGAGTTGATAGTATTAATTACAATTAAAATAGTCAATGTCGACTTTTTTTGTCGTTTTTCATTAATTTTTTTTCACCAAAGCTTTGTACTCCTTAGGGTCCAGTTTATAAAACTTTAAAATTTTATCAGATTTCACACAAATATGATTTAATTGTAACAGTTTATAATAAATATTTATTTCTCTACTCTTGTACTGAAACCTTTTTTTAAATTAATGTTATGAACATTTGAATTTTATTCTTTTCGTTCTTTCACATTTGGATATATATATATATATATATATATATATATATATATAGATAGATAGATAGATAGATAGATAGAGAGAGAGAGAGAGAGAGAGAGAGAGAGAGATTTGCTTTCTCAGCGTCGAAATTCCTTGTTATATCAAATAAGAAGCACCAGCTATGTTGGGAATTTTCATTGTAAATGCAAATGGCGCACAATGTTGGTCTCTAAAGAATGATGGGATAGGTGTTGTTGGTCGAGGAAGTAGAAAAGGAGGAAGTCGTTCGTTATCAATTGGTGTGGTGTGTGGTGTTACCCGTGACTACATGACATTGGCGGGAAATGACTTCAAAGAAAGACGTCGCAGAGCAACAAAGAATGAAGATTGAAACGACTAGAAAAATGGCGCGCGTCATTCGTTTGATGATTTGGGCGACATTTTTCGGCTTGTATGATTGTTCAATGAGGTTTGTGACAAAAAAAAAAAAAAACCAAGCAGAGAGTGTGTTTATCTCTCCTTAACGTCTATAATTAGGCTTTTCTCTCCCTCTCTCTCTCTCTCTCTATATATATATATATATATATATATATATATTCTTTGTATTTAGATAGCAAATGTTCTTTAAAGGCAAATACTATTAAAACGACAGACATTTTGTGTCGATTAATTTTAATGATCGACTTTTCCAAGTTACGAACATAGGACAATCTCTGATGGAATTCCCTCCTTGTCTGAGAAGGATTTTTCGTAAATTGGCAAAGTCGATCGTTAAAATTAATCGGCACAAAATGTCTTTCGCTTTTAATATATATATTTAAATATAGACAATTGCAAAAAAAAAAAAAAAAAAAAAAGAGAAAAAAGCGATACATAAGATATAAAATGAATTTATAAAAAGAAAAAATCTTTAAGCTTTCACTTTAGTTTTAATTTCAAGCTAATAGATGAAATTTAATATTTCTAATAAACTAACCTGGCCGTTCGTCTCGAAAAGGACCTCCAATCGGTTGTGAACTGGGGCAGGAATTGGCTGGTTAACTTTAACGCCTCAAAAACTGCTCTCTATTAATCACCACAGAGATCCTTCCCTGTCCCCTATTAGAATGTCTGACACTCAACTTCCCGAGAGCACCTCTCTGCGGCTGCTCGGTCCCACGTTGTCTACTGACCTGAGATGGAACAAATACATTGAGTCAATTGCTTCGTCCACTGCAAGGAAAGTTGGCTCCTTGTGCCGAGCCAGGAAATTTTTCTCCCCGGAATCGATCCTTCAAATCGCCTCTCTCTGTCTTTTTTACAAATACTTTCATGGTAATTGCTCCGATGAGTTCCTTTTGCTGCTTTCCAGACTTCGCGAATTCAAGCGCCCTACGAGGCTGGCATCACGCTCTCACCCTTTCACTGTTGAAACTGTTAAATGTAGCCGCCTCTTCTACTCCAATAGCTTCATATCTCGCACCTCTCACCTGTGGAACTCCCTTCCCTTTTCCTGTTTCCCTGATAGCTATAATCTCCAACTATTCAAATGTAATGTCAATCGACATCTCCAGATGCCTTAATCTATCCACTATCTTTCTCCTCATCCTTTCCTCTATCACTCCTATCTGATCTTGCTCCAAATCTTCTGTAACCCCTTGCGTCCTAGTGGCTTCCCGCCTTGCTAGGGTTGAAATGCTTAAAAAAAATCAAAATACTTTGCGATATTTCAAAAGGAATTTAAATTCACAAGGTGTAGTTTATTTTGAAATTGTTAAAAATCGCTGATTTTATGACCATTTTTAGTTATAATTTTATTTCTTAAAAATATCTTTCAAAAACAAAATATACTTTTCTGAAACTTTACTTGAGAAATATTAGCTGATTTGAAGTTTAATTAATCTGGTTTAAAACAAATATTACTTTTTGTTTAAAAAAATGCATAGTTTTTCCACAGAAGTAAGTATTTATTTAAGGTGACGGCATGTTGACAGCTTGATTCTCAGACGGAAGTTTATCTAATATTTTTCTACGGCGGTCATTGGGTTTCCAGTTCCTTCATCATTATACTCCTGACGTCTTCGACTGAAATTTATTCACTAATTAATTTATCCTCTCCTTTAGGGGTAGATAGATTCGCCTATCGTCCGTTTCACACTCCTTCACAGTCTTTTGAACAGGAGTAGATGCATATCCCTTTTTTCCTGTTTAGGATTGGGTTTCCGGCTACTTCTAATGTCTAATTCAACTATTGCTGTAGCATACCTACGGACGATAATGGGTCCCCATTCTGTATTTATGTGAATGCACACATTCACTTAAATACAGTAGTAAATAGTGTATGTGAGTCTCCAGTTAGAGATTGGTGCTGGTCAAACTCTCTGCCTGCAAGCAGAGAGGATCCCCAGGTAAGGCTATGTCGAAGGGCAGAGTCTCGTCTCGGGAAACAGCTACCCGACCCCGTTTTATAAGGGGGTCTACGGGGAATTAAATTCGGTTTTGTGTCACATCTGACCGCGTGGGGCGGTTGGTAGATATCCTGAAGTTGGAGATTCATTGTGGAATTCACTTCACTCACTTCTAGCAGTTGACTACTTCTTCTACGCGCCGCTGGCGAATCTTATATGTGTTGTTCTTGTCCTAAGTATTATCGTTCATTACCAACCATCGTGTGATTATTCTATTCAGTAACCTTCCTGTTATGGGACCTTACCCATAATATCATAATGGACTATTCCATACGTAATAAATACTGCGCCTATGAGAGGAAGCAGGGAGTTCAGTCAAAAGTTTGGAGTTCCGTCTGAAGTCTGGAGTTATTAGTCCGTCAGAATCTGTCAGTCAATCAGAGCAAGCATTATTAAGTCAGTCAAACGATGTCAGAGGCAGTCAAACAGAGTCGCGTGCAGACAATTACTACTAAACCTGATTGTTCGTACTAACATTTTTCAAAACTCTGTATATATTCCTGTTTGTAATATATCTGTGTTATTCCATATCCGTGTTTGAGTTCTTCTTTATTGGTTCTACCTTGGACTATCACCGTGGTACAAGGAACCGGACCATAACACTTCCCTAGGTGAAAAACAGCTATATACGCCTAACGTTTTCCACTGAGCTCTGAAATTTTATTCAGATTTTTTTCTCCCAACAGGAGTAGATAAATTCGACTATCATCCGGTTCATACACCTCCTTGGTCTTTTGAACAGGCGTAGAGTTTTATTCCTTGTTTCCTGTTTAGGTCTAGGTTTCCGGTTTGTTCTAAAGTCTACTTCCATCCTATCCTCCTAACGTTTGCGGCTGATCTCTGAAATGATGTTCACTAAATGGATCTTGACCTCTTCAAGTCTAGAGTTAGCTGTTATCTTTCTTATGCTAATACAGTCACGTAAAGTAACCCTCTACCTTGATAAAAAAGGAAAGCCTTGTAAAATGAACATTTAAAAAAAAAAAAAAAGTAAAACATTCTAACACCGTGGGAAGGCCGGTAAACAGAAAATCAAAGTGTAGTACCTGTTCTTCGTCTATAAATTATACAATGTTTTTCTTCTACGGACATTTCACGTATCAACCTTTGAAAATGATTAAATGTATAGCCGAGATTCCAAACCCGCCCGCAGAACAATTGAACAATTGCACTAAAATTTATTAATGGGTAAATGACAAATTATGAGAAAACAATTGTGGAAACTAAATTAAAAACCTTGTTGTCCTTGTCCCATAAAAGTTCGGCTCGCTGCATTAAAAAAACCATGATGGAGGGAAAGTAAATAAGAGATCAATGTGTGATATCTATATTTATATATATAGAATTATATATATATTACCACGTTTATTAAAATGGATCGTTGTTTCACATCCTATCACCGTGGGAAGGCCGCTAAAGAGTAGATCAAAGTGTAGTAACTGCCCCGCTCCCAACAGTTCACAGAGAAATAATGAAGGAATAAAATCTCTGGCAGCACCTTCTCTTATTGTGGGTTTCTTCTTTGTCAGTAAATAATGTATACTCAACATGACAGTATCTATGAAAACATTCAATCAAAATGTACTTTTTTTAAAAATTTTCTTTCACATACTACCACCGTGGAGATCTAGGGCGAAGCCGGGAAACAGCAGATCAAAGTGTAGTATATGTTCTTCACCTATGGATAGCTAGGTAAATACCGGCCCGCCTTTACCCGGCCATCAGGCTGGGATTAAAGCGTAATATCTGTTCTCTCTTAAAATTATGACGCTATATATATATATATATATATCTGTATAGGACCTCTTTTTATGTGCCGTGTCCTTTCAGGGCGTAGGCGATCATGTTAACATAAAATTTTTGCCTTTATCCCTTATATATCTCAATAAGTTTCGTCTCTCTGCTTGGATCCCCTAGACTACGTTCTGTTCAAATTCATTATTTAAACCAGCCAGGTATGTCATGCGTTACTTTCCTTGTCTCTCTTTTCCTTTCCCTCTTTTCGACCTGTGGACAGACTGGGTTTTATATCAGATTCATTCACTGGTCCTTTCTCAATTTTGTCCCAGAAATTTCAGCTGCCTCTTCCTTATGTTAAATATAAGCTTCCTCCTTGTTTTTAACTTCTCTAAGACCTTATCGTTGCTCACACGCTTGGTCCATTTAGCATCCTTCTGTAGAATCACATCTCCGTCTCCTCGAGTCTCTTCTTCATCTTTGTGAAGACCGCTCAAAATTCGCTGCCGTAAAGGAGGATGGATGTCATGTAACAGCTCAGTATTCATTAAAAGGGAGTGGTAGGTGGATATCATCGCGGGCGTGACAGCGGTCTCTTATTCCATTGGGCTATTTTAGTTCGTAGTCCATATGTACACGTATGGGGACCGTACATTAAAAAAGTCATCCCGACACCGTGTGCGTGTGTGTGGTGGTGGTGGTGGTGGTGGGGAGTAAATATCGGATCAAAGTGTAAGATCTGTTCTACTCCTTTGTGATGTTTTTTCTAACTAATAGTGCAAACTGAACCCATGTTTGCCTTTTTTTTCTTTAAGAAAACGAACCTATGTCTTGGTTTCCAATTTGACTCTAATACTAGCCGGATCTACAAAGGAGAGAGAGAATTACAAAGGCGGGGTAATCGTGGAGAGCAATGATCGCCCACGTTCCAATGGTCATCTAGAACATTTGTGAAAGAAGCAGTAAATAAATCAGGAAAAAAGATAAATTATAATATAGGGAGACGGTGGCGGCCAAAAAAATGGCAATTGAATATGGTAAAAAAAAGTCCTAAACAGCAACTAATAAGAAAAATAATGGGCATTTTACCGTGGAGCAGGGGTTAGCAGTTGTTAATGCGTGTCTGGGCCCCCACTGTGACCTCTCTTTCTGTTGTCCTTTCGCAAGACTGGTAGAAATACGTAAAAAAACGAAAGTGGGGGATGAAGCAAATAAGAAAAAGAGATAAAAATATAAGCAAGTAAAAACGAAGATAGAAAATAAACGAACGAAAAGAAGATTGAAAAAAAAATGAAAGAAAAGGGAAGTTTGCAATATGAAGTAAGGGAAGAAAAAATGGTGAAGAAAAATGAAGGAAAGAATAACTGTATTAAAAGAGAAGAAGGCGAAGAAAAAAAAAGATAGATGTAAACAGGAGGTTGAAGAAAGAAAAAGAAAAAGGAACAACAATGGTAGTAAAAGAAGAAGGAAAGTAAATGGAATATTTTTTTTCATATTTTTATACTTGTATGAAAATTTAAACCATAACTTAAAGAAGACAGACAAAATGATGAAACATTGTTAAACACTGTGTATTTTATTTCCTTTTATTTTCTTAAATCGCGCTCTTGTCTAAATTGTCGAAAAATATGCAAAGATTTACGTCAATAATTTTGTTTTTAATAATAATAATAATAATAATAATAATAATATGATGATGATGATGATGATAATGGAATAATGAGAATTGAGAAGAAGAAGAAGAAGAAGATGATGATGATGGAATAATGAGAATTGAGAAGAAGAAGAAGATGATGATGATGATGATAATGGAATAATGAGAATTGAGTAGAAGAAGAAGATGATGATGATGATGATGATGATGATGATGATGATGATGATAATGGAATAATGAGAAGAAGAAGAAGAAGATGATGATGATGATGATGATGATGATGATGATGATAATGGAATAATGAGAATTGAGAAGAAGAAGAAGAAGAAGAAGATGATGATGATGGAATAATGAGAATTGAGGAGAAGATGATGATGATGATTATGATGATGATGATGACGATGATGATGATGATGATAATGGAATAATGAGAAGAAGAAGAAGAAGATGATGATGATGATGATGATAATGGAAAATAATGAGGACTGGGAAGAAGAAGCGTAAACACAAAAAGAAGAAAACGTAAGAAAAAAAATGAGAAGAATAAGCAAAAGGAAAAGAAAAAAAGATGAAATAAAAAAACGAGAAGAAGGAAAATAGGAAGGAACAAAATACTTTTATATTTTATTTCTTCTGTTGTCAATTTGAGGACCTTGAAATAGAAATCTCGAAAATGTTTCACATTTCATCAACAATCCCTGTTCTCATTTGGAGCCCTATTACTGGTTGGAAAAATCATCTTGCAGTAGACTAATTGAAGGGATTCCTGGAAGTCCATTTGCCTCAAAAATCTACTTCTTCTTGTTCTTCTTCTTCTTCTTCATCTTCTTATTTTATTATTATAATTTTATTTTTATGTTTTTTCTATATCAGTGGAAAGTTCTTGAAGCCAGGTCCATTTCCTAGGCCTTATAGGAAAATTTCATTTTTGTTACCTTTTCTTAGTATAATTTGTTCTACACTGTTTAAATGTTTGTTTATTTTATTATTATTATTATTATTATTATTATTATGTTTTATTTCTTATGTTTGTTTAATATCATCATGGGTTAATTATTATTATCATTATGTTAAAATTAACCGAAATAATTATGTTTTCATTCAGTAAAAATTATTAAATCACATAATTCATAAATTTTTATTATGTTTGTTATTTTTATCATTATTCAGAACAAATTTTATTATTTTTTTAAGTTCCTACTGCCAGGAATTATTCACTGAGTTCATTCTTAGATTTTCAACCAATCTGAGGATTGTTGATGTTTCCATGTGCCAAGTTTTTGAGATTCTGATTTCAAGTTCTTTGTATTTTGATTATTTATTAAAATTATTTTTATTATTACAAATATAATTATAATTATTATTATTAATATTATAAGTGTTATTATTATAATTATTATTATTATTCTATTTCCTTTGATTTCTGATGTGTACTCTTTTCTTTCCTGGTCCCGTCTAGGGACCTAAGTTTAGAAATGTCATCATGATATATGAAACCACATATTTTACATAGACAAAACCCTTCATAAGGTGTGGGCTGTACTCGTGAGAACATTTTTTTTGTATTTCTTTAAGGCATGGGCTTCCATGAATCCCTTCACTGAGTCTACTGGAATCTTTTCCAACCAATCTGAGGGCTCCAACTACAACAGGGATTGTTGATGTTCCCATGTGCCACATTTTTGAGATTTCGATTTCAAGGTCCTTCTATTTTGACAGCTTTTTGAAGATCCTCAAAGATACATTGCAGTCTGCAGGGACTGCCATATCAGTAAGGAGGCACTTTTTTGCTTGCGGTCTCTAATTACAATGTTCGGGCGGTTAGCTTTGATTGTTCTGTATGTGTGTATTGTGTAGTCCCATAAAATGGTAACAGGTCCTATCTCCGTAATCGGGTCTGGGTGGTGTTCATACTATTTTCTTTCAGCTTCCTTCCCGTAGAAGTTACAGATTTTCCAGTACAGATATTGGCCAAATCTGTCATGCCGGGTTTTATATTCAGTAGGTGCCAATACCGTGCAAGCTGATACAAGATGATCGATTGTTTCTGGGTAATTATCACAGAATTATTATTATTATTATTATTATTATTATTATTATTATTATTCCATCCCGGGGAGAATGAATGAAATGACAGGAGACTTCCATAAGATTTATACTAAACTATTTAATTAATTCCTTTTATTTACTAATCAACTAACGGGAAATTTCAAGACGAGCATGACCCTATCATGTAACTCGCATTTCAGTTGCATTCCATTCATGCTGGTTGCGTTCCGTTCGTTCGTTTCGTCGTTTTGATTACAATTACGACCGTTTTTCTCAATACAAGCAGAATTTGTACAAAGACATTTTAAAATAATGTACATCCAATACAAGACACAAGAGCCAATCAGTGTAGAGGGTTACTGTGTATGCTTATATTAGCGTTGAGAAGAACAAGCGTTAAAAGTATAGAGTTGAAACAGACTTTAGAAGGAATCGGAAACCCAATCTTAAACAGGTGACAAGGGATAAACCTCTACTCCTGATCAAATGAGGAGTAGTGTGAACCGGATGAGAGGCGAACTTATTTACATATATTTTTTCATATATTTATACTTGTATGAAAATTTAAAACATAACTTGAAGACAGACATATTGCCGAAAGGTTGTTAAACACTATATTTTCTTAAGTTTTATTTTCTTAAATCGCTCTTAAATAATAATAATAATAATAATAATAATAATAATAATAAGAAGAAGAAGAAGAAGAAGAAGAAGAAGAAGAAGAAGAAGAAGAAGAAGAAATAAGGAAAATAACTAAAAGGAACGACAGGAGAAGAAAGAAAAAGAAAACGTTAAGAAAATAAAAACAAAATCATGTTTACAAAGATCGGCAGAAAAAAAAAAGGAAAAGTGAAAAGATTGTTTCCTGCGCTTCTCATATTTTATACTAAGAAAAGAAAAATTATCTAATAGAGAAATATTCTAAATGCTTGGTAATGCATCGTTGCGCCATTTTTTTTTTTTTTATTATTGACATCGTTCAACATCGGCTTTTGTCGGATGGAGTCGTTGGTTGTCGGCGATTTCCGCCATTAATTGCTGTTTGCGGTAGAAATTGATCGACTTGATTTTACGGTTGGCCGCGTACGTCATTTTACGCTCCAGGAAGTCCTCAACGCATAACTCGAACGAGCTAATAAATAACTCTACATAAACATAGCTTTGTACAGCCTGTCGGAGATGGTGGGGTAAAATGCGACCGACTGGGGCGGGCCTTAACAGGGTTGGAGGAAAAGAAGGAAGAAAAGTAGAGGTTTGTCTCACAAAGGGCCTTGAGAGACCTCTACACAGGGGACCAGACAACAATATTTAGGGCACTGGTCTCAGCATACATATTTATAATAATAATAATAATAATAATAATAATAGATTTCCGTAAAGCCTTTGATAGTGTGCCACACTCTTGGATCCTTAAGGCTTTGGAAATGTACAAAATTTCCTCGGTGATAGAAACTTTGTTTAAATATAGCACGGAGCTGTGGAAAACCACGTCATATCTAAATCACATCAAAGTTACTGTCAGTTCCAGTTTGAATATCTGACGAGGAATCTTTCAAGGAGACACCCTGTCGCCCGTTCTGTTCTGTCTGTCGTCAGTCCCCCTTTCGTATGAACTAAACAGACGCAAAACAGAATATGCTTTCTTATTGACATGGCAATCCTTGCAGATTGTAATGTATCTTTGAAGATCTCAATAAAAAGAAAAAAAAAAAAAGAAAAAAAAAAACTAACAAAAATACAAAGATCTTGAAGTGGAAACATGGTACATGATGGCATCAATAATTCCAGTCGTAGTTGGAGCCCGGGTTTGATTGGAAAAGGTTCTGATAGATTCATTGAAGGGATCCCTGTTAGCATAAGCCTTAAAGAAATATAAAGCATTTTACTCACAAGTACAGCTCACACCTTACGAAGGGTTTTATCTGTGTCAAATATATGTGATTTTTTTTCAAAAAGTGCTCTGTGGAAAATGTCATGATGCCACGTCTGAACTTAGGTCTCTGGTTGGGACCCGGAAAGAAATGAATATACATCAGGAATCAAAGGAAATAAAATAATATTAACCTTCTCGTCTGTCTGTCTTTAATCCCCCTTTCGCATGGGCTAAACAGTAATAACTATGAATACAAAGTTAAAAATATCAACTATTCTACATGGGTGATTACCAACGTCGACAATAAGTTAAAGGGTGTCCTCAATATTGTAAAATGCTTCAGTGATGAAAACGGTATGGATTTCGAATTAGATACATGTGCAAAAGTAACATTCAAGAAAGAGAGAATTGCAGAAACACACTCAATAGATCTCGACATTGTCACAAAGATTAGGAAACTGGAACAAGAAGAAGCCTATAAATACCTGGGAGTCAGTGAAATAAAGTAAGAAAAGAATACTACAGGCGTGTGCGTTAAATACCGTTGAATACACGAAACAGAATATCAGCCATAAACACTTTGGCTGTCTCTGTGGTGCAATACAGTTTCAACATCCTTATTTTGAGCATGGCTGACATTAAGCGAATGAATGAATAAACGAGAAAGCTTCTCACTTATCACTGCTGATGCTGATCGTCTGTATGCGCTCAGATCTGAAAGAGGCAGAGGATTAGTTCAACTAGAACTGTCTTACAAAACCGCAACAATCGAAGATAGCTGGAAAACTGCAGAAGTCTCTATGATGATCTGAGCCAAAGAACATGAAAGAAATAAGAAACTTTATTCTGCAATAAAGGAAGCCAATAAATTCAAAACAGAATTTCAAGTGTGTGATGAAATATAAATAAACCATAATACACTTCATGCAGCGGCAAAGGGCCTAAAAAAGAAAACAAAAAAGCAAATGCAACTTACCAAATGCAGAAACGATGTCAAGGTAAACCTCTTCATGGTTAATACTCTGCCTGTACCAAACGTGCTGCTGTAGACAAACCCCGTAGCGATCAGTGGTTATGCAATGAAAGGTTATAAGCTGAAACCGAATGTTTTATATTTGCTGCCCAGAACCAACTGTTAGAATTTTGGGGTACCTTGGTACTAGTGAGCCAGCCAAAATGACCTGACTCAATTTATAGTTCACCAATAGAAGGGTTAACCAATCAGAAGGCTCAAAATATTGAATGCGACATGTATAAAGGCAGCCATGTTTTTTTCGAATATTCACTGCCAATCTCTGATATCGAAGACTGAAGAATTACTGAAGAGCTGCTGGTGGCATTGGCGATATAGTCAGATCTAGTAGAGTGTCTGACTCGTGAGTATTAATCTTTAACGTTGTTTTATTGAACATATTGCGTACTGCGCTGTATTCTATATTCATAGACTATGGAGAACATGGTCAACACCAATGCTTGCTAATTAGAAATTACCAAACACAGATACTGAAAAATTGTGTTGACCCTCAAATACAGATTCTGTGATAAATATCCAGAAACAATTGACCATCTTGAATTAGTTTACGCGGTGTCAGCACCAGCTGAATATAAAACTCGGCGTAATAGAATGGGCCAATATCTACACTGGAAAATCTGCAACTTTTACGGAAAGAAAAGTGCAAGAAATTGGTATGACCGTTACCCCGACCCGGTTACAGAGATAGAACCTGTAACAATTGTATGGAACTTTACTATAGACGCAGACAGAACAATCACTAATAGATTAAATTCGATATTTCCAATAAACAAAATATGTTACTATATTTCAAAACTAATTTAAATTGACCAGAAGGAGTTTTTGTTTTGAAATTGCTAAAAATCGCTGATTTTAGCGCCATTTTAGCCATCTGTTAGCACAAAATCAAAAAAAAAATATCTTTTAAAATAAAATATACTTTTAAAGTTCAATTAACGTCAGCACCAGCTGAATATAAAACTCGGCGTAATAGAATGGGCCAATATCTACGCTGGAAAATCTGTAACTTTTACGGAAAGAAAAGTGCAAGAAATTGGTATGACCGTTACCCCGACCCGGTTACAGAGATAGAACCTGTGAAAATTGTATGGAACTTTACTATACATGCAGGCAGAACAATCACAGCTAATCTCCTAGACATCGTGATCAAAGACAAAAAAAAAAGAAAAAGAAAAAAACAGAAGGTGCTTTCTTATCGACATGGCAGTCCCTGCAGATTGCAATGTATCTTTGAAAATCTTCATGAAAACTATCAAAATACAAGGATCTTGAAATGGAAATCTAAAAAAACGTGGCATATAAGGATATCTGTTATCCCAGTTGTAGTTGGATCCCTCGGATTGATTGGAAAAGGTTCCGATAGACTTATCGAAAGGATTCCTGGTAGCTCATGCCTTAAAGAAACACACACACACACACACACAAATTGTACTCGCAAGTACAGCTCATACATTACGAAGAACTTTGTGTGGGGATTAAATTGAAAAAGTGTTAGACATGAAAATTGAAGCCATTCTTATAAGAGTTGATGTACACGGATTTGTTTCAAAATACCTGAATCAAAATTAACTGAAATGGAAATTCGAAACTTAAAGACTTCAAATTGAAACCTCTAGTCTCCTAAGATCTTAAGAAAAGAAGTTGCGAAATTTTCTATCACTGAATCTCCAAAGATAATCATAAGAAAAGAACTAAAAAAAAGTACGTATCGAATTTGAAATTCTACACATTTTTCGTTCTATTATGATGGCTATCTCTGGAGATTGATGATTAAAATTGGTTACCTCTAGAGAATATGTACCGCCATAGAAACGCGATACCTAAGGTTTAAAATGATTTTTTAAAAAAGGAAAAAAATCTTTCTTAAAGCTTTAGTTTCAATTTTTAAACTAATAGATTAAATTCAATATTTCCAATAAACAAAATACGTTACTATATTTCAAAACTAATTTAAATTGACCGGAAGGAGTTTTTGTTTTAAAATCGCTAAAAATCGCTGATTTTAGCGCCATTTTAGCCATCTGTTAGCACAATGTTTATTTTATGATTTTGTTTATTAAAATATCTTTTAAAATAAAACATACTTTTAAAGTTCAGGTGTCAGCAGGTTGACAGCTTGATTCACAGACGGAAGTTTATCAAAATATTTCTACAGTGGTTATATCTGAAAAAAAAAAATGCTGAATATAACGTGAGCGCCTTTTTATAAAAAAAATTCCTACTCAGTAATCTTTGAAAATTCTTAATATATTCTCTGCAATCTAATGTTTTATTGAATTTTAAGTACTTTGGCTTTAAACTTACTACAGCTATCGCTTTTATTTCCTGATAATGTCGTGTATGGATGTCTGTATTTACAAAAATCGGGACGTTTATACATACAAATACACAAAAAATTATTTTCAGTATATTGGGGGTCGCTGAATTGTAGGAAGCTTTTCCAATTATGATTAGTAAATATAGTTTTTACTAAATAACAATACAACTTAACCGGAACAAATTAATGCAGAAATTTAAAAGATTTAAAACTTTATAAATTATTATAATTAAAACTTTAAAAAAAATCAATTCTTGTAAAAATTAATTATTCATCGAATTTTTTTTTTCTTAGTAGTGTCCATTTTTTTTTTATTATGCCTCTTTATTTCTTGGGGAACATAGGACCACCACAACACCTCTCCAACGGACGCGATCCTCTTCAGTTCGGCCCATGTCGTGCCGACTGCCTTCCCGGGGGATTTTCACCAGCACGCGTCATACGCTCTACTTTGGAGGACTCTTCTTCGGCCATGTCGTTGTTTGAAAATATCGTTGAGGTTTCTGTAACAAGCTAGTTTTAAAGTGAGTAGGTTACTAGCCAACTGCACAACCCCCAATCTGGAGGACCAGAGTGTCTCTTTCATCTGGCTCCTACCCTACAGACCTGTTGAGCTTGGTTGGACCTGCTAAAGGCTCAAGCCCCCGCCCACATAGTTCTGGGGGTCGTTGAAGTACACAAGCCATGCTGCCAATAATGGCCATAATGTATCTTATTTATGAAAGCAATTAAAAGCTTTTCTAATTAAAGAATGCTTTAACATTATGGCATTTTTAATCTTATGATTCAGTTCAGATTTTTAGTAACTAGGATATTGTTTTGTTTTTTTTAAAAAAAAAAAAATAATTAATGATTTAAATTCTCAAAGGATTTCAACGAAAAACTAATATAACAATTAATTTCTCTAAATTTCATAAAATTAAATAACTAGATGCAGGGAGGAGGGGACAGATGTAAAAAACATTATCAAGATTTTCTAAACGAGAAACATTTCAAAAATAATTTCATTCATTTGTGAATAAGCCCTGACATTTTTAATTAAAATCCAACAATTATTTAATTTTTGGAAAAACTTCCAAACCCTGCGAAAAAAAAAAAAAAAAAAAAAAAGAAGCTAAAATTTGCTATACTAATCTTTGGTTCTTACGCTGACGCAAGAAAGACTAAATATTTAACCAAAATTTAGGATGTTCTAAAAACGATAAAAATAAAATTCAATAATCAAAACAATCCTTTGTTTTTTCCTCTTAATAATAACATGATTATTTTGACGACAAAACTTTGTTTTTAGTAAGTTTCGGGAATTTTTTTCATTATGGTATTCTCTTTTTTTAGCGAATCTGTGAAGAGTGTGAGTGATGGTTAAAAATAATTTGAGTGTATAGAACACTTCTTTTTCTTTTTTATATGTCTTGTCTCTTTAGGACGTGTACGATCATGACTCTCCACAGCTTCATATCCTTTGCTGCTCTAGCCAATATTTGACCTGTTGCTATCTCTCACCGACTGACTGATATTATTTAGAGGTTATGGTACTAGCAAATGGACATTGGTGATATTCAAAATCTTGTCTAATGATCTGAGCACACACACACACACACACACACACACACACACACACACACACACACAATATATATCATATATATATATATATATATATAAATATAAATATGGCGTTGCCCAACTGCACATATTGACTTGAAATACAATCATCGCTATCACTTGACTTAAAATATTTTTGCCCTTCCTTGCCTTTTAAAAGGAGTGCTGATGCTGCTACATGTCTTACTTCTTGCCTATCTCACACTGCGAATTTTTTCGAAGCTCTATACTAAACATTAAATCTGTTACGAAAAAAGAACTAAACAAAATGAACACAAAACGATCAGCTTTAAAAAAGGGACTCGTAACTGGAAAAATCGAATGAAAAAAGAATGTTAATAACAAATACTTTTTCACACCCAACCCAGTTCTGCGGAATCAGAATCAACGTTGAGTTTAAGTTTAAAATGAGCCAATTGGTTTAAAGTGCCATGCAAATTAAATTTTTCCCATTTGTGGCGAATGCAGCTATCGATTTTTTTGCATGCTAAATGCAAAGTCGGCGTTGGCCTTTCAAAACTTGGAACATGTGCATAATAAATTTTGGTGCAAATCCGTCGAAAATTGCGGCCGTGCATTCATTACACACACACACACACACATCATTCCTTTTTCATTTATATATATATATATATATATATATATATATATATATATATATATATATATAAGAAAATATACAGAAAAAAACAAACAAAAAATCTGAATATGCAATTATGTAGTATTAATGTTAATATAAAGTTGACGTCGGACGTTTCGGTCTATTTAAGACCATCTTCATGGACATTTTCATTTAAACATAATTAACATTAGAACTTATAAAAATTTTAACACGAAAAGACACGATGGACATAAGAGCCCAACTAATCCAAACAGATAACTGAAATTTTTATACAAGATCAGCGTTCCGTTTAAATATGATCACGTAGTTGTCACGTGGGCGATGTTGTTAAAACGTATTCGAAGATGATTTCCAAATATTAAAATATTAAAAAGTCGATTGAAAAATTTTGTATAAACAGTTCAAGAAATCTCTTCCGTTGATGTCGGAATACGTAGTGATTAATAGGTTCTTATATCTTCAACAAGCTTCCCGTTACAAAGCATATCAAAAAATGATTTCAAAAAAACGATGGAACAGTTCTAAAAAACAGTTCGATAATAAATCCTTTCCTTACTTGATCAATAGATTCTTATATTCTCGTCCAAGCTTGCTTATATATATATATATATATATATATATATATATATATATATATATATATATATATATATATATATATATATATATATATTTTTGGTAGCCTGTTTTCATTCAAACAGGTTTCGTTAAAGAATTTAGACACGTCCTGTCTACTTATTTTTTATAAGTTCCTTTCATATTCGGGATAAGCTTTTTTTGTGCGGTTGTTAAAGACGAGAGGAAAACATCGTGTTGGCTTATATTGTTTTTATTTCCGAGTACTTTCGACATAACATAAATGTCATCATCAGGGTATTGTTAAATATAGAGTAAGTATTTAGTGTTCATGGGTGTGATCATCTGAAGATTACCATTTTTATATGTGGAGTCACGAACGCAGTGTCATGGCTGGTTGACAGACACTGTTCAAGGGGAGGTAACTAGGTATGCTGTAGAAAAGATTCGGGCTTGTGTAGTTGCTATATAAAGGGTAAACTATTAGTCACAAGCGCTGAAATTTAAAGATCATCTATTGTACACATTTAAAAATTTTTGTGGTGTATCCATAATTA